>JACXGI010000148.1:79008-115211 GCA_016801175.1 Esox masquinongy | reverse complement strand
CGCTCTCTGCGGACCATGGCTTTTGCTCTGAGATGCAACTAAGAAAATGTCAGGAAAATCCTACTAGAACAGCTGAACTTTATTTGTGATTAATCAGAGTCACTTTAAATGATGGCAGGTGTGTAATGACTTCTATTTAACATGAGTTTGAATGTGATTGGTTAATTCTGAACACAGCCACATCCCCTGTTATAAGAGGGTGTGCTCACTTATGCAACCAGGTTATTGTAAGGTTTTTATTTTTCATTTTTCCCCCTGGAAGATTTCAGTTTGTTTTTCAATTGAATTGTTCACATTATAGGTCACATTAAAAGTGGAAAAAGTTCTGACATGATTTATCTTTGTCTCATTCTTTTACATCACAAGAACCTGGCATTTTAACAGGGGTGTGTAGACTTTTTATATCCACTGTATCCTTACTGTGATCAAGACATTTTTTGTAATGAATAACACTGTAGAAGTCAAATGCATTATTATATTTATATCCTTTCAAATGAGAAAAAATAATAATTGGCACAGACAGAATTTGAGAATATTTGGTAGCAGAGCCATTCACTAAAATAACTGCAATCAAGCAGTTCCTACAGCCATGGACGAGCACCCTGCACCTTTGTACTGGCAGTTTGGCCCGCTTGTGCAAACTGATCCAGTTCTCCCAGATTTAAACAGTGCATCTCAACAGCTGTTTTCAGATCTCCCTGCAGGCTTTCATCAGGATTTACATTAGATATGGAAATACTGCTGGATGTGTCGTGTTAAAAGACCCAGGACCTTGGACGGAGACCCAGCATTCAGACAATGGGTTCCAAATGCCTTGGTGTTCTCCTGATTAAATGACCCCATGCACACATTCAAAGACACTCAGGCGCCAGAGGCAGCAAGGCAACCCCAAAGCATCCCTGAACGTCCTGCATGTTTTTCCTTTTTAAACACAGACATGGTGTTCTTTACCAAAAAGCTGACAAGTGTTCACAGATGACTGTTGCATGTTGAGGTGTGTTTTGGCAAATTGCAAATTACAGGCTTTCTTATCTCTCTCTGAGCAGTGGGGTCCTCCTGGATGTACCACACAAACTCCTATCATTAAGTTGCCCAATGTGTATGGACCTAGTAAATATGTCAAACAACTTGGATAATGCATTGAAATAGCAAAAGTTGTAAACAAAATGCCAGTAAACAAGGGTAATTTAAGGAGACAAATTATACTCCCACACAGGGCTTCTAAAATGTACTTCCCCTGTCCTCTTTCTGCTACCATACAGCTGTCTGGCAGCAACCACTGTGCACAGCTGAATAAAATAAGACATTGTTATGACCAGCTATAAAGTAAACAACAAATACTTTGGAACAGCTTTGCAGATTTTGAGTGTGTGCTATAAATCACAACCTTCATACATATACTGGCAGAGAGGAATAAGTTTAGCTATCTCGCGCTCTTTATCTGACTGACTCGGAATACAATATGTTTGAAATGGGAAAGAGGTAAAAATCACTTAGCAGACACCTAACCCTAACCCACACACTCGCACGCACCTCATGGAAAAAAACAAGACTTAATGAGATACCAACTTATAAGCCTATTTGGTTTAGCTTAATCTATGTACTTGGTAAATAAGGATTTCTTTCACTTGTCCATTCAGACAAGCGCAGTCTACATTCTCGCCTGACTTTATTCTTTTTATTATTTGTCCAGGACAAGCGTTTTGTCGAGCTCTGGTGAAAAGTGAGGGAACTCAAGCCTGAGTGGCATGGGTGTGGATTATGTTTATGTCCAACTGTGTGTCTTACTCAGGTTTATCGAGCAGGGTTCATTAAGTAGCTGGCCTGGTGAGTCCAGAGTCTCCAAAAGCTGTATCATCAAATCCAGCACAAACAACTGTCTGCCCAAAATCTTCTGTTTGCTGCGACTCTCCTGAATGATAACAATACACAAATATTCTTAAAATGTAATCAGTGCCGTGCACATTCACAATGATGCAGAGTTGTTAACCCTATAAGGTGAAGTTAATTTTGTAATGGATATTTGTGGATATTTGTTCTCTCTTGTCAATAGCTATGAAGTCAAGCATTCCATGACTATGAAAATTACAGATTTGTAATCGAGATAGGATGGACTACAATCCACAGCTTCTCGTTTTTTCAAATATTATACTTCTACAATTGGTAAAAATTAAAAAATTCAATAGCTTCTAGAAAAATTGTGCTGAATCAGGGGAGGATGGACAATTTGTTTTCTCTAATTTTTTGTAAAAAATGTGAAATTCAATAGCTCCTATACAAAGTGTGCCATGAGTTTAAAAAGGCCATATTCTGAATCTGGGGAGGATGGATGACAATCCATGGCTTATAGTTTTTTTAAATTTAAATGTACTTTTTGTACATATGAATCACTTTTTATAGGAGCTATTGAATTTTAAAACATTTTATGAAACTTTGAAATGTCATAATTTTGAAAAAATAAAAGGTGTGGATTGTAGTCCATCCTATCCCGATTCAAAATCTGTAATTTTCATTGTCATGGAATGATCGACTTCATAGCTATTGACAAGAGAAAACAGATATCCACCGAATGTCCATTATAAAACTAACTGTACCTCGCTTTGAAAACGACGACGCACAGTGATTTGTTCAGTAGGTTGTTCATCTACTCACAGATAGATAGGGCACCATCAACTCTGCTTCCCCAGCCTCCAGGTATTCTTCGCCATCGTACAAATCGATATATTCAGGTTCGCATCTTTCAAGCAACCTGCAAAACGATGGTTCAAACTGAATTATCTACAGCAGTAAAGATAGTTTCATATTCACACATTCGACTACTGCCATGTACGGGTAAAACTGTCGTTGGTCTGCCAACGCAGAGTGCCGAGTGTCGGACAAGACTATATCATCGTGCAGGAGAAAGGACCACTTAGTGACCGTGGTAAAAGTGCAGTCCTCAGAACAATGGCTTTTTATAATACAGTTGGTAGCTTATTACTTGAAATAGATATTTCAAAATGTCAGATTTTCATCTGTAATCACACCACTATAGTCTACATTACATTGTCTAAGAGCATCAACTTAGATTTTTCACAAATAATAAAGCATAGATTTTTTACTAATATTTTAAAGTTTCTTTTTGAAATAGCTTTTTCAAATTTTGTGATATTCAACCCAAATCGCATCCATATATTCCTCATGACATTATCTAAGAGCCTCAACTTTGATTTTTCACAAATAATGAGGTACAGAATTCTTACGAATATTTTAAAGTTTCTTTTTGAAATAGCTTTTTTAAATTTTGAGATTTTTATCCCAAGTCCAATCAGTACATTCTCCATTACAATATGTAAGAGCCTCAACTTTGATTTTTCACAAATTATCAAGCATAGATTTTTGACTATTATTTTAAAGTTTCCTTTAGAAATAACTTCTTCAAATTTGGAGAAATTCATCCCAAGTCACTCTACCTCGCCGGCGTACTAATGGCCGGCAGGAAATGATTGCGGCAGCACACATCACTGACACACTTGTTCCTTATCATTAATTATGTGGTTATTTAATTTATTTGTTTTCACCCGCACCTCACTTGTTATAGTGTCCTGTTTAGTTCAAGACCTTCTGGTGCAGCCTTTGCATTGAAAAAGGATTAAAGGATAGAAACTTTGGGTAACACTTCCCATTAAGTAGACACTTATTACTATGTAACTGCAATGTAAATACATATTAACAACTGTATTAACAACAATGTAATACCACAGCTATTACATTGTAATTACTATAATGATTTTTCGGTATAGGTGATTACAATTCTGTATGATGTTATTCCAAGTGTATAACTACACACAAACTTGTTCCAGAAATTACACAATGTCTTGTTACACAAGTAAATAAAACATATTGGAATTACACTTTTGCAGTTGGCTCTGTTGCACCATATGAATAACTACACCGAATATGCTGTCTCTAGCTAATCCTAACGGTGGCTGTCCCTCTTGCAGCTAGATGCTGACCCTGAAACATAGCCTAGCATTCAGATTTCAGAGGTAAGTGTAATTCTACTCAGAGATTGCTTAGATATTATTCTTACATAACATTTGATTGAAGAAAACATTGTAGCCAGGCAATAAGCATGGGAAGTTGGCCTGTAGTGTTTGTCGGTTAACAACGCGTTAATGATTACTGACCCTATTTTTAAACCTCCAATTGTGGCCGAGATATGTAATATGTTGAGCATATCTGCGCAATCTCTAAGTAGAATTACTCTTGCCTCTGAAATCTGGATGGCAGGCTATGTTTGAGGGTCAGCATCTAGCTATAGGAGGTACAGCCACTGTTAGGATTACTTGTGTAACAAGACATTGTGTAATTACTAAAAAACAATTGTGTGTAGTTACACACTTGGAATAACATCCTATAGAAGTGTAATCACCTATACCGAAGTCATTATTCTATTGTAATTACAATATAAAACATGTGGTATTACATTGTTGTTAATACAGTTGTTAGTAAGTATTTACATTGCAGTTACATAGTAATAAGTGTATACTTAACGGAAAGTGTTACACAAAGTTTCTATCCTTTAATCCTTTTTCAATGCGAAGGCTGCACCAGACAGTCTCAAACTAAACAGGACACTATAACAAGTGAGGTGCGGGTGAAAACAAGTAAATTAAATAACCACATAATTAATAATGAGGAACAGGTGTGTTGGTGGTGTGCGCTGCCCTTCTTTCAAAAATAAACTTAAAAATATTCTGTACCTCATTATTTTGGAAAAATCAAAGTTGAGGCTCTTAGATAACGTAATGACGATTATATGGATGCGATTTGGGATGAATATCTCAAAATTTGAAAAAGTTATTTCAAGTAATAAGCTACCAGCTGTATTATAAAAAGCCATCGTTCTGAGGACTGCACTTTTACCCCGGTCCCTAAGTGGTCCTTTCTTCGGCACGTTGATATAGCCTTGTCCGACACTCGGCACTCTGCGTTGGCAGACCAACGACAGTTTTACCGGTACATGGGAGTAGTCGAATTTGTGAATATGAAACTACCTTTACCGCGGTACAACCTAGTGGGTTTCTCATCTTAATTGATGTGATACTGTGCATGGTAGAAGGCTGATTAAAACTCGCCTGTGTAACGTGTACCTAGCAACGGTAACAAGGTAGCTGGATGACTGTTGAGGCGCTGACACTGAACTAGCTAACTACTGTCATTCAAAGCATAACCACGTAATTGATATTGACAGTAGCCTAATTTTAAAGGTGTTTATACCCAGGCTGTTACAGCAAGAATTGGCTACCATGTCAATAGCTACCACACAACTTACTTACAGTCACTATATAATGGAATAGGGTTGAAATGCATCGTAAGTTATTATTAAATTAAAAATCGTTACGCTTGAGAACTTACGCTTGAGCCTTCTCAGTCGCCATTTTTGTTTTCAAAATGTGGCGGTAGCCGTGCTACGTGAAAAGTGGTTGGATAGGTTTTTGTCCAATTAGATTGAACGTAGTCTTTGCGTTAGTAAGAAGGGCGAGGCGTCTCTCATTGCCATATAAGGCAACATTATAAGAAATAATGTGTAAAAGCATCAAATATGTTTCATTGTTTTTTTATTTCCCTAATTCACTTGAAGTATTTTTATTTATTTAAAGGCAACATGTGCATCTGTCTACCAAACTCTACATTACGTTTGGCATAAATAAACACCAAAATGGTGGTCTTAAACATGTATGACAACTTGACAAGTGACATGTCAGTAAGGTTTGTTTTGGAGGAACTCTAAAATTCAGACCAAGACAGGACCTTGCCCTAAATTAGTTAAGTAATTATTATATGAGAGGAAAACAGTGCTTCAAATGTGAAACATTCAGTTCAACTCCTGAGTGTCTCTCAAGTCATGCTCAAAGGGATGCTGTGTGGCTCAGTTGGTAAATCATGCTACTTGCAGGTTTAATTCCAACTCAGGTCCGGGACAAAAAAGTATCCACTCACCCTTGTGAGTCACCCTGGATAACATCATTTGCTAAATCAATGCTTCCCAAATGTATTTTGCAGTAACGGTACCGCCTAAAGAATTCTGACCTGCACTGAGCACCCATGAAGTACCACCTCATGTTCATTTTACCAGTAAGCCTATGGTCTCATGAGTCTTCCCCAGTACCCCCTGTGGATGGGTCTGAGTCCAAGTAGCCCTGGTTGGGAAACATGGCGCTATATGATTATCATGTAAGAAGAACTGTCTTAGGTTGGTTACCTAAATGGTTAATTTGCAAGATGCTTACAGTCTAGACATTTCTTCCCCAGACTAACTGGGGAGAGCTTTTCAAATGTCTCCAGCCTCTGGCCGAAATTCAGATGATCGACAGCGTTCCCTGCACAGGAATCTCTCCAGTTCTATGCTCCCAATGTCATTTTTCTGATGAAGACCAAAAGCGGAGGTTCCGGTAAATAAACAAGTGAACACATAAGACAGGAGGGTCTTCCCTGTTTTCTCATCTTTTAATAACACATTCATATCTATGCTCTGTTTTGTTTACAAGGAGTTTAAAACAAGTGTTGATGAAAACTAAAGTAATCAGGCAGGCTGAAGTTGTAGTCCATATACTGTTATGAAAGCCTGAGGTGGAGGGGGTTGGGAACAAGCCAGAGCCTGATAAAGAGGCCTCTTGCTCAATGTCTTCCTCCAACTCAGAGCCTGACCAGCTAAACACATCCGTATTTTCAAATGAATCATTAAAAATGAAAATTAAAAAAAACAATTGTTTAGACATCACACTGCTCTGAAAATGTGTCACAGAGTGCTAGTATGTTGCAGTTCAGATCAAGAATCCTAATGCATCCAAACACAAGAAATACAATCCTATGTCATTTCAAAAAGCAATCAGAAAATAAATCAAACAAAAAAGATGAAGAATTTGGAGGTTAAAACATAAGTCTAATATGAAGAACAAAAATGCAATTGAATAATGAAATCTCATTTTTGAAAACAAAAACGACATACTGTATAATCTCTACCCCTTTCATTTCTCCCATTTCATAATCCTTTTTAAAAAATTCTAACAATGCTGAAAACAAAATCATCTTTGGAAGAAGAAAACCTTTTTTAATATCCTTTAATAGACTATCAACTACAGTATATGGAGTTGCTGCTATCCAGTTATGTATTCATTTACTTATTTGTCAGTTGAGCATTTTCAAATTTAAAACTTTTTTTCTGTCCTTTTATTATTTTTTTTACCATTTTCCTATTTTTTCCTAAGAGGTAGATCAACAAAAAAATTACATGGTTACAGATATCGTGCCCTTTGATTCAGAAAGTGATAACAAAGGGGGGGGGGGGGTGAGGTGTAAGAGGGACAGAACTGGAGGAGGACTGTGGTAGGAGGAGGGTGAGACGTTGGGCCCCCAGGGTGCCATGGGGGAGCTGGTTATACTGAGGACCAGGCACACAGTGTGGATTATCTATCGGGGGATAGGAACAATTTCACATCCCTCAGTTTCAAATTCAGGAGAGACCAAGCTATCCTGCCCCACCAGGAGACCAACAAGGATTTAGCTTCCAGTTTGTGTTCTCTGTTTTGTGTCCCCCTAATTGCTCAAAGCAACAATGTCCCAGACCCATTAGAGGATGCCCATAGTTGACCCAGTCACACCTCACCAACGGTTCTCTCCATTCTTGCTCCAACACTATTTCGCCCTCTGTATTTTATTTTTACAGTCCCAACTCTATGCCGGAGAGGTAAATCCAAACCAAAAGAAAAATTAAAAATAAATTAAAGTAAAAAAAAAAAAAAAAAAAAAACTGTAACATGCACTGTTTGCTCTTGTCGGGTTGATAAAACAATCTTATGGCTAAGTCTTGAGGTAGCGTTCCTAGTTATGTGTGAGTTGTTTTTCGTCTTTGTAGCACCCTTTTATTATATCTAATTTTAGAAAAGATCAGAGTCTACTGATGCAGGGAAAAACATTGCGGTTTCCATCTTCGTTTTTATAATGTGCTAAGCTAGAAGCCTTGATGGAAAGTTTCAAAAGGTTTTGTCATAACATTGTGAGTTTGTTTTCTAAGAATAAACAGTCCACATACCAAATGTTGACCATGTGTACAACCTGTCAACGTATCCCTCAGTTTGCTTGAAATTTACTCAAGTTGTACAGAATGGTGAGCCATTCATATTGCCACAAACAACGAGCATGGATGTTAAGTTCTAGTACATTAAGTGTGAGGGGCCAAAGAGTGTGCTACTGAGTGAACAGAGAAGGTGTCCATAACAAATCAAACCAAATTCTTATTCTCTTTTTTTTTGTACAAAAATGTGTTTGGCACCATTATTATCTACGTCATGTAAGGCATTACATGTTAGTATTTTATTGTATATAGTAGCATGAGATCTGTGCGTTTTAAAAGAGATCCGTGCATTAAAAAACAAGAATTAAAAAAATGTCCAACCTAAAGCGACAGAAAAAAAGAAGTAAAAGTAATAAAACCAGGAACACCTAAACAGAAAGGAGAAAACGAACACAATCGAGGCCAGCGTAAGATCGGGTGATGAACTCACCAATAACTCCCAAAATATTATGATTTTTTTAAATTTTATTTTGAATGTCCACCTCATCCTGTGGTGTATAGACAAGTGAAAGAAATGAAATGATAAAACAGGCAGAGAGCGTGGATAGAAGGACGTAAACAAGGGTGGGAAAACAGTGAAAGGAACCGGAGGAGGGTAAGAGGTTCTGCGTGTGACTTAATTTAATTTGACCGGACTACAGGCCTACTTACAGTTACATTTCAAGTGACCTAACACAAAAAGGCAAATATTCTATGTCAAACAATGGTGCACTCTTCAGTCTATCACTCTCTGACATTGTAGGTAAATGTCCCCCACCAACGAAATTTAAAAAAAAAAAAAGTCCCATCTCCCTTCCCCCATAATTCTTCTACGCCTCCCTCCCTAAATTGCATCAAGTTTAAAAAAGTTCTGGAGATTCTCATCATTTCTATATTTTTTTCACTTTACATTTTTCAATTAGGGTAACAGTACGTAACCAGATGTCATGTCCAAATAAAGCTTGCTTTATACAAAAACATTATTTTTTGCTGCAGTCTGAATAATTCAATATAGTGTGTCTTGGTGTTTGTAAAAAGAGTTCTATGGGTCAAAAAAAGACGAGGGCGTTTCCCTGCGCAGACATTGCATGCATCAACCAACAGCTGTATGCCATGTCATCAACTGTGTCATCGACTGACAGATTGCTGTGACATAATGTGGTCGGCCGATACTTAAAATACCTATCCAGGTATTGCAAGATCTGGCAGCTATCAGCCATGCCTGGGCAGAAGAACATGCCGGAAAATGTCTAGGGAGCATTTGTACCCCAGACATAAGGATGGGGTCACACGCTCATCGCCGAGGACACTTCCCATGGCAAAACAAGATGTCGTCTCAAGGAGAGAAAAAATGGAAGCATAAACAATAGAATAGACTTCACCTGTGGATGGTAAGAAAGTATGGTATGTTTCAAAGCCGCTGTTCAGTATAGTGGGCGTGTTCAGTGAATAACGCAGACTGTGCTAGTTAAACTATCTGGCAGTGTCAATCAGTGACCTGGCGTTTTCTAGGCCGACTTTTCCATCATTTTGTCATGTTTTTTTTTCTCCAGTTATTTAAAAAATACAAAAGTCTAGTGAACAGTTTGCTTTCACATGTAATGTACAGGTTAAATCTGTTTATTATATGAATTCTGTAACTTCTTTGCTTTTTTCACTCCCATTTTTAAAAGGTTCTTGAATATCCCCGGTTTGGAAGACAAACCGAGGCCATAGGTTCTCTTTCAGCTTTTTTTCTGCTTTTTTTAACACCCCAGCACTTCCCCCCCACAAAATAAATGAAACATTTAAAACCAATGAACAAAACACTAACACAGCCAAGCCCACGTGCTCACAGCCACACATCAAGAGCATGAGCAATGGGGAAGGCTGAAGCTGATTGGTCAGTGCACAGAGCTAATAAATATTCACATTCAGTGTTTTCAAAGCAAGGGGAAAGATAGAATGCTCTTCAGGCTCACATCAACAATTCTCTGATTCAGTGTTTCCCAATCGTGATCCTCAGGACCCAAAGGGGTGCACATATTTGTTTTTGTGAATGCTTGGGCAAAAACAAAAACGTGCACCCCTTTGGGTCCAGAGGACCAGGATTGGGAAACAGTGCTCTAATTTCTTTATATGTGATGACGCGTTCAACCAATTGGCCAGTCGGACATTTCTGAGTTTCTTAGTTCCGACTGACGTGATAACAAGGCATGTAATGTTAATGTTTCTGCACATTGAGTTATGTTTCCGCGCGTTAACAAGGTGTCATTGTGAAAAAGACAAGAAGGCCTCAGATACACAGTGGTCATGTCATATCATAGGAGTTGTCATAGAAACAAAATATATGACATCTGGTGCCTGAGAAGAAAGTAGTTCTGCCTCAAAAACCTGGACTGTCAGTATTCTAGTTTAGCGGTATCACAAATTATAGCTTGTATGACAAACATATATCATAATAAATGTCCTTTTGACCATGTCAAAAACATAATTACCGCGACCTGATCATAAGCCACACCCACAGTGGGGTTTGGACTAGCTAAGGGTCTCAGCTCTTTCTTCCATCATTTTAGATCACATTTTATTACATATTTTTATCTCAGAATGCGGAGTGATCAATGCTGGCAGGATCAAACAATGAGGTGCTACTTGATTACTCCACATTGCTGCTGGCTTCCCATTGACATTGATCCCTACCCAACTCGTAGAATATAATTCGGTATAATCTAAAACAAGAGAACAAGTTGATATACTCAGCTAGGTGTGGACCAATCATGTGCCTAGAGACCCTCTTGACTAACAGCGCCAATCCCCGTTGGCCAATGCTCCGATTTTAAAGACCGAATGCTCCAATCAAACTTCAGCAAGAGCCAGAGGCTGCCCCAAAAAACAGGTATGACAGTGTATGGCAACGTTCTCAATTGCCCGATGACATCATCCTGCATTACCCGACTTTTGTCTATCGCAATTTTTACTTTCCATTCTGGAGCATCACCTCTGGTTCATTCTGATTCTAAAATAAAAGTCACAACAAAAAACAGAAAAAAATAACCAAAGCAACAAGACAAAACCTAAAAAAAAATATTTTTTTCCTTAAAAAAATAACAAATATTCAGGACTATCAGCTTTGTATAAAACACCAGCAAGCAAAAAAAAAAGTTAGGAATACTGAGGTAACATTACCCTGAGGTAGGTTTTTCTTTTTAATTTTCTTTTTTCTAATCTTTTCTAGTAACGGTGAGAGCGCCCCCTGCTTCTAACCCCTCCTTATTAGGTGGGGTCTGGAAGCGACACCGGCAGGTCTTCAGGCAGGGAGAGAGAAAGAAGAAGCCATTCCAAACTAACTGTTATTACCTTTCCGCCCGAAGGCAAAAACTGTGGACCAACCCATCTGTCCCTGTTCTGTAGGTCAGGGACACTCGTGGGTCCGTGTTTCCATTGCATCTGGTCTCCTAACTCATTTGTGACCATTATTAATGTGAATCAAATGAAATAAAAAAATACAGGACCTGTTTTAGATCCATGGTGGGGCTGGACTCAACAAAAACCAATGAGTAAAATCAAATCAGAACTCGTCTTTGTCAGTCACTGCAGGACTAAAATATCCGTCTTAATTGTCCACAGTTATTCCTCCCTGCACTTAATTCATTCTCCCGAGGGACCGGGTTAACTCACATATCATATATATATAATATATATAAAATATGCCGTTTAGGCGTGGGCCGCTTGCCAGCGAGCATGGCTGGCTGGTTTTCTATCATCCTTATCCGCGTCTCGGAGCTAAGACTCTGCAATAGAACTGCAGGACTAGCTGCGGCCTCCACACACTTACTGAACTCTCACTGCTCCGACCGAACCACACGTAGTGGGAACTCAGGAACTGACACTGCCCCCGGGAACGAGGCAGAATCGAGCCTCGAGGCGACCCCTACAGGCAAGACGATCGATGGCAGCATTTCATTATATTTCATGAAGATTATATTTACAACCTCATATTTTCTTTTCTTTTTTTCTCCTTCATAGCTTTCTACAAAGGAGTCCAAGAGCTGTGTTAACAACTGCGGCCCCTCTGCTGGACTTTCATGGGCTGGCATGGGGTCATCTGACCCATGACGCCCCCCCACTGCAATGGCTTCCCCGCCCCCTCTCCCGGTTCCCGTTCGCTGCATTCTATTAATAATACCTCTGCATAAACATTTCTATACATATATCTCTATCTTTTAAAAAAAACACCCTTAAAATATAGGGCTGGCTGGAAATGGTTAAGAGGTCAGCAAGGGTTCAGTAGCAGGTCGGCCAGCCCGTTCCAGTGCATCTCAGGAAGAGTTGTTGCCGCTCACCACAGTAAAACGCACCCCCAACCCACCGGTGGGATCCAAAGTGACCCTCTCTGAAACACACATGGGGGGACGCCTCTGCCAGCCACCTCCTCTCTGAAACACACACGGGGGGAGGCCTCAGCCTGCCACCTCCTCTCTGAAACACACACGGGGGGAGGCCTCTGCCTGCCACCTCCTCTAAACACCCCACCATTCCCAGTCAGTCGCTCTGGCCTGGCATCTGGTCTCTGTTTTCTCTAAGTTTCTTTTTTACCCTCTTTTTTTTCCCTCTCTAAACTCTGTCCTCTTTCGGGCGTTTTCCTCTCACTGACTCCCTGTCTGTCGCTGGGTCCGTGTGTCGCTCTCTTTAATCCGTCCGTTCGTCTGTCTTCCGTCCGTCTTTCGGGTCTGTCCGTCCGGCGAGGTCCTTTCGCCCCCTCACTTTCTCTGGGACCGGGGCTCCTGTGCCAGTCCCTGTGGGGGGGGCATCTCAGACAGGGCTTGTGGGTGGGGCCCCTGACGCTCCCCCATGCCCCCCTTCTGCTGCTGCCTGACCTGCGTCAAAATGTCCCTGATCTTCCTCTGGGCCAGCTGGGGGTGAGACAACAAGACAAGTGAGCAGTTGAAGAGACTGAAGGAGGAGAAACTGCAGTTGGTAGAGGCCATTTTCAAATACATTTTGGTAGGTTCCACAGGTAACCAGAAAATCCTCACCTGGCTTGCGTAGAAGTGGCCGATGATCTTGACGATAACTTGGTCATTCTCGTCCGGGGTCTGTTCGCGGGGCACCACTACCTCAGCCGCGGTGAGATTTTGTAGCTCGTTTACCTGAGGAACAAAGAGGTTTTGTTAAGAATTTGCGCTGAAACAACTTTTATTCCTGGTCGCATGCTTAGTTACGCAAGCTTAGTTACGCTAAGGAAAAAAAGCCAAAGGAAAATTGCTTTGGAAAAGAGGTACAGAAAAGAGGCACAGAATTCAGTGTCCAAACCACAACAAAGACACAACGTGATACAGGACCCAGAAAAGCCCCTCTGGCTGACACTCACCGTCTTTCCGCCTTTCCCAATGACTCGGCCGGCAGCAGTGGCTGCCACCTTAATGTGTGTTTCCAGCTTCACTTCCTCCTTTGGCCCAAAGAAGTTCTCCTCCTTCAGTTTGCCATAAATCCTACCCTGAGCCTGCAGGGGGCGACAGAGTCAAAGTCACTTTACTCTGCAGAAACAAATCGTAACTGCTGCGCTGTGTAGTGGGGGCCAAATGGTAACAGAATGTTTATATAAACATATTCTTTGCTCCCTTCATGCAATCCCTCCCTTCATTGCACAAATAAATAAAACGTAAAGTAACATGGGGGAAGACTTCCCCCCTAAGATAAGTGTTTTATTACTGACGCAAAAAAGCAGTTTGGAAGAAACAAAGGATATTTGTAGTTTCAATAATTCTTATTCACAAAAGTTTTTTTTGAGAATTAAGAGAAATGTTTTGTCTAACCAGAACTAACCATAAACATATGGAAGTTATTCAGAGACTATTCTGACTATCCCTCAACATTGCTGCTGAGGTTACCTTGATAGTTACCTAGCTACCGCCAGAAAGTAATCACAGGAGTTGCCAGCAACAAAGTGATACATATTCATAATAATAAGAATGATTGGCCGGTGGCCAATGCTTAACATGAGCCGTCAACAACCCACAAACGGTCCAGCTTGCAGGCGGACTGACAGGTCATTGATAGCTGGGATGTCTATGGCTAAACTACATCCACTGACCACCGAATTAGGCCATGCACTGTAACCAAAACATGTTGTCAAATGAGGAGCAAGGTAGTAGCTACAGTGCCTGTGTTATGACTGCAGTAAAACAAACAATGGTAACTCATCAATATGCTGCAAGATACAGTATATTTATCAAAACTCCACGGTTACCTTGCATTATGGCAAAAACTCTGTCCAGCTTGCACTTTAAGTGGTCTTTGATTGATCGCACTGTCCAAATTCCAAAGTCTAAACTCCCAAATCAGTCCTATTTCTCTAATTCTAATTGATGCCACCTTCCCCATAGGCAAGCAATTAATATGCAATCCCAAGCTTATTTTAAAAATAAGTAAAAGGCTAACACTTCCACCGCACTTTTCTCAGAATTTGTAACATAACCTAAACACGGCCGAATTCCTAATGCCTTAATGAGCGGGCCACCACTGGCATGAGAAGAGCAGGACAGTGTAGAGGGCAAACACAAAGAAAGATTTTAACACCATGAGGAAGGAGTCACAGTTCTGGACAGAACAGACGATATTCCCACCCTACATTACCTTGAACTGGGCCTCAGGGGGACCGGTTACAATGACCATTCGCATTTTAGAGTCTGGAGCCTCAGCTGGAGCGATCTGGAGTGTAACAGGTAATGTCAATGTAAACAGGAGTAAAAACATTGTTTTTGTTTTTGTCTGTGATGATGAAGAGCAGTGACGAAATGCGTAATCCATGGGGCATCATGTTTTCCACTGACCAGTTTTCGCTATGCGAATTGCCACCTTTGGACACTCACAAATCTCTCACCTTAATCGACGCTCCAGCGAAGCGGCTCAGCTGTTTTATGTGTTGTCCTTTCTTGCCGATGATGGCTCCTACTGCCTGGGCTGGGATGAACACATGGACCGTCTCTTGTTCGGGTGCCTACAGGGTCACACTGGACAGTTATTTGCCACCACCACATCCCCACCACACCACAGCCGTTGGTCGATCAATGTTCGGGTGCCTACAGGGTCACACTGGACAGTTATTTGCCACCACCACATCCCCACCACACCACAGCCGTTGGTCGATCAATGCGACCCACCGAGCTAGAGGCAATCACCACCCTCCGACCCCACAAATGAGATGTCAAAGACGGCAACCCAACTAATATAGAAGCCTGTGGACTTGCCCCAAAAGAGCCGTAGGGGGCTCCGGATCCAGAGTTGCCCTGCGGCGGAGGGGGCATGGAACCCGAAGGCGGGAAGAGTCCAAGAGCTCCGAGGTTCAGTCCGGGAATCAGATGAGTCTGTTGCTGGAGACAAGAAGCAGGTAAGGGCCAACATAACTGATCTGAGGGATAAGGACAGTTTGAGTGCACGTGATAACGACCGTTTGTTGCTAATGCTGACTGGTAACTTAATGTCTACCAAGAGTACCCCGCTGAAATGTGCACCATCTGCCCTCCTTCCCCCAACTCTTCTTGTCTCAGGGCAATCAGTCAACAGTCTGTAGACCAGCAGGAAAGCCAGTGAACCTGGTCTCTCCAGACACACTTAGATACTGTGCAGCTATCTTATCTTCACAGATGTACTTGAGAGACGCACATGCCTATCCTTGTCCGTCCCCAAAAACAATGTATTCACCGTGTCATAACTAGCTTCATTGGCCAGCTAGCTAGGCAGTAGGAATCCTTTTGTCTTTGGACCCACCTACCTGCCAGCTACCATCACATATCCTGTGGCCGGCTAATGAAGCAGGCTTTAAGTGAGTGGACAACACCGGCCAAGTAGCCATTGTCTGACATTTTTCGGGTTCCCCATCTAACTGGCACACCGCTGAACCCATTGGGGTCAGCAAAACATTCTATACTTTCAATCATTAAGAATATTCAGCAGGTTTGTCAGAGCCTACAAATCACAGAGTGTCGTCAGCAAGCAACTGAACAGTGGATGAGCAGTCGACCAACAGTCCGCTTTGACTCAACCAGTACAGGGACCATGTCATGTGACTAACCTGGAGTGTCATGTGACTACCTGTTGCGTTTCAAAGAGTAAAGCCGGTGCATTTAGTGAGCATTGACTCACATTCATGGCGGCGATGTCGTTGTCGTAAGCCTCGCGCACTTTCTTCATGATTTCTGTCTCTGCCAGGCAGCAGGCCTCAATGGGTCCCTTCACTGTGATGGTCCTCTCTGGGTTGTACAGGGTCAGGTCCTGCAGTCTGCGGACATGAGGGGAAGGGGGGGGGGTGTGGGGGAGGTGAAAGAGGAGGGGAAGAAAGAGGTCAGGAGAAAAAGAAGGGATGGAGGAGCAGATGGAGAAAGAGCACAAGGAATGTTGTCAGTCAGCTTTGGTTGAGCATCGAAAACAAAGAACAAACAACTCGGTACATTCAAACAGTCTCAGTCATTGGATCAGTTTCCATCACTGATGTCAGCGTGGTGCATGATCTTTCCTCATTGACCATGGTCATCTTTGTACCAAGGGACCTGTGTGTTTCAGGATATGTTTCCAAATGCGTTTATTTACACATTTTTAGATGTGTGTCCGGATGCTTCCGGATTTCTTTCCAGATGTATGTTTTTAGATGTGGTATTAGATTTCAGCAGGACTCGCTTATGTGCATGTTTTTAGATGTCATCTTGATTGTGTACAGGATGTACGTATGTGTATATTTTAAGTGTGTTTCCGGATTTGTGTAGGATGTGTGTATTTCCATGTAACTTACGGAGAGATGGTGATCTTGGTGTCGGTGTCCTGCTCCACTTTCTTCAGGTTGCGCCCCTCCTTGCCAATCAGTCGGCCTACAAAGTTATTGTGAGCAAGGATCTTCAAAGGAACTTCCTCAGCCCTACAGGGACCAAAGACGGGGAGATTGCAGAATGAAACCGAAGCCACGAAACCAACGACAACGAATGTGCCACATCCTAACAGCATGTGTAAATGTCAACTCCTGTTAGAGTTCAGGATACTTTTGGATCAGCCATAAAGGACTGACTGACCGAAGTTCTGAACTGGCAGTATGGAAACTGCTACTGTTCTATGGATGCTGAACTTACGTCTTGGTGTCCTTGGCCTCCTGCTGCATGATGTCCAGGATCATTCTGCAGGCGGTGGAGCAGCCCTCAGGGGTGGAGTGGATGCTGATTGGCTTCTCAGCCGCGCCAGCATTCTCCTTGCGATGGACGTCGATTCTAGAGGCAGGGCCGGTGGGAAAGGGCAGACACATCAATTTTTCATCATACAGCGTAGTAGGCCAGAAACTGGCACGCAGGGCATTAGACGGTACTTTACACACTTTTTGTGAGTTACAATTCAATCGTGTACCCTTCTGATAGTGGATCGCTTCCGCAACATTCTGCCTCAACAATGACTGCTGTACGGTCTATTCTAGCAATATGTTCACCTTTTGAGACAACATTAGCATGTTCACTCACTTGCTCTGGGTTTGTTTGGTAATGTTGCGGATGGTGGCGCCCTCCTTGCCAATGATGGCGCCTACATATTGTGTGGGCACCAGGAGCCTGAGGGGGATGTCGGCGTGCTGGTGCTTGGAGGGCATGCCAGAGCCAGGAGAACCTCCGCGGGGACCGCGAGGCCCATAACCAGGACGGCGGCTGTTGTCGGGGCCCCGTTGGGATTCGACGTCGGACGTCTCGTCGGGGATGTAGGAGACTCGCAGAGAGTTGTTTTCGAACTCGTAGCCGTTCAGCTTCTGGATCGCCCTGGGGAAAACGTGGATGTTAGATTTCACTTTTAAAAAGTAATTATTCCTGTTTTTACTCAAATGACCTTTAAAAGATACATTTCTCAGAGTGATGCTTTTGCAGAGGCATTGCTATGATCACAAAACATTCAGGGCTCAGCCCCCCGCCCCAGGACAGAAAGTACTGGGTTCTGAATGTACATGCTAGAAGAAAATTTCGAAGCACATGCCAACGGCCTATACGCAAACATTATCATGATGCGCGATCGGAATTATAGATGAATAGATCAGGGGCTATTTTTTTTGGTTAATTTGAGATCCGGGGCTATTCATAAAAGATCCGGGGCTATAGCCCCGGACACCCAGGGTTAATGATGCCACTGTGCTTTTGTGAGGTGAAACCTTCCCTAGTGGTGATACATTCATCAGCTGCACGTGAGGTAGGTCATTGCTTTCACTGCTTTGATATTTGTTTCAGCATGCAGCATTTCCAGTTGTAATCCTAACATCACACCACAAGAGGTCAGGAGAGTGACATCACCAACAAGGATTGTTCCAATACTATGAAATTTGTGCCTAATTGTTTATGTTAACTGCTTAATTCATATGGATAGGAAAGTTTTTGCAGAACAGGCTGTAAAATGTCTGAAGCCAAAGGCATGTTTAGGAAGCAGAAATCTAGAGAAGCATATTTAGGAAGTAGAGATCTAGAAAAGATCTGCTTAACATTGATTTCACAGGTGGATGACACAGGTGGATGACACAGGTGGATGACACAGGTGGATGACACAGGTGGATGACACAGGTGGATGACACAGGTGGATGACAGTACAACGAGAGACTTACTGTCTGGCATGTTCCCGTGTCCCATATGTGACGTTTACCACTGCTGTCTCACTGTCTGTGTTCACTAAGAAAAGGAGCCAGAGTGAGAGGAGACCGGAGGGGAGGGAAGGGAGGAGACGAAAGGGGAGGGAAGGAGAGTGGAGGAGAGGAGAGAGGAGGGGAGGGAGCGGGTTCAAATGAATGAGAGGGGAAGAGAAACAGAAGCCAAAAAAGAGAGAAAATAGGGGAGATTGCATAAGTTAGCGGCAATAAACATACCTTCTTGTCAGGCCCATTTCCTGAATATTCAAGCACCAAGAGACATTCCTATTGACTGACATACATCTAAGATGAAACATGTGATCTCCCATTGATAAAATCCGTAGTGCAGACAGAGAAGGACTGAGAACTAACAATTCACCGCTCACATAAAGACTTACCTCCTGAAAGGTTTCAGGTGGACCTGTACCTCTCTTTCTGAATGACCTGTTTTTCCCTGTCCGAATTACCTATACATCTCTTTCTGAATGACCTGTACATCTCTTTCTAAATGATATGTCCATCTCTGTCCAAATGACCTATACCCACTACAATGGGAGATGCTTAGACAACAGGGGAAACCTCGCCTGTGATCACGCACCATATTCATAAAGAGCCTCAGTGTCGGACTGCTGATCTAGGATCAATTTGGCTTTTTAAATGGTAAAGATGATTGTATGGACCTGATCCATAGATTTTCTAATTGGAGCTCAGAAGGACTTAAGCAGAATCACTGAGAGTGTAAAATGTTTATTTCTCCCAGAGGGAACTTCAGTATCTTACCTTGTTCGCAGTTCTCAACAGTTCCATATTGCGCCAAAAGACCGTCCAGCACCTTTGGAAGGGCAGAGTACATTTTCATTAACGTTGTGTTTCAACATTCACAGATAAACTGCTTTTCCCCCTCAGCCTCTTATGTCGCAGCTGCGTTAAGCAGTTCCAGCCCTCAAATGTCGACACGCATTCACTTTAAAATCAGACACTGACGCCGGGTGCAGATAAGCTGGTGGAACATTCATCTTACAGGCCGAGGGCCGCGGGTTCGAAGGTAGCCCGTACAAAAACAAATGCCTTGCAACTCCGTACCGGGCGTTGGATAAAAGCATCCCCTGGATGGGATGTGCTGATTTAAAGGCAGGGATGGGTACCAGACGCTTGGTTTGATGCCCGGGTGTGAGGACTTAGAAGTGGGGTTGTAATGCTGACAACTTGGCGTGTGTCTCCTCTCGTTGCTACGCTGTGGCCCACATCCAGGGCTGTAACGGGGACGCAGAGAGAGAGAGAAAGAGAGAGACGTTGCCCTCGTGTGGCCAGCTGGGGAAGCATGCACAGCGCGCCGGCAGGAAGTAGCGGAGGAGAGAGAGAGAGGGAGGGACAGAGCGAGAAAGAGCTCCGCCTTGGCAGCCATGCGGTCTGTCATCGGCCAGCTGTCAGTGACAGCGTGCACCGTAACACGCCCACACACGCGCGCACACACACACGTGGAGGAGCACAGGAGCACGCACGCTTGCGCCCACAGCCGCATTCAATCGAAACTGCCTTTTACCTTCCTAACTCACATGTTAGACTACACAGAGCATCCTGTTGGTAAGAGCTGTGCCTACGGTTAACTGAGTGTTGTTGTGCAGAATATGCTGACGCAGACCTTCTAAAGACTTTGAGGGGCTCACTGTTACACGTTGATGCAGCGAAACTGTAACGGACACTTGTGGGGTGATGATTAAGGGGGGACTCACCTCCCACTGAAGATGGGGTGGAATGTTTCTGATCTGGAGTTTCCGGGTCCTTAATGGAGAACCAGGGAGAGAGACAGAGAGAGAGAGATAGAGAGAAAGACAGAGACAGAGAAAGACAGAGACAGAGAGAGAGAGAAATTATGAGACAAGTCAAGAAATATTAGAAAATATTCCAGTCAAAGATGGATGCAAATCATTTACGTATCTAATATAGTCAGATGTGGCATGGCTGGGAAAAAAAGTAGAATTGGTTAAACTGGTGCCTAGTGTCTGGATACATGATCTCAGCCAATATATTCAATATTGTACTGTAAATCTACATGGTAATTCACCAAACTCTGAACAAAGCAAATGAATGCAATATCAGCACATAGTCACGCGTCAGTCCTTATTTAATTGAATCACGGGGGGGTTGTCTGCTTCTCAGGTTGACACCTCATTACACTCCATGCTCCCTGTATGTTCTCTACAGTACATCGAACGTACGCTCCTTTCAGGTGCTGCTGTACTTGGTCCCTGGGCAACACGTCAAACCAACATAGCTAAATGATAATCCGTTAAATAAATTCAACACAGCTTCTATGTCACTAAGTTTCTGCTGTGCTGAAGGACCTAGATTTACCACCTCTGGATCTTTATGCAAATAGATGTGTTTAATATCTTATGTCAATAATGCTTTAAACTTTATGAGCATAGTTTGTTTTACACAGTACACAGATAATGTGACAAATATTGTATTTACATAATGTCTTGTATACAGCAATGTGTTTTATAAGTTATGTAGATAATGTGATATATACAGTATGTGGATGATGTATTTTATACGGTATGTTGATAATGTAATATATATTATAGGTAGATGTGTTTTATACAGTATATATCTGGACAATGTGTTTGACACTATATAATGCCATATAAACTCTATGCATATAAAGTCTGGAACACTGTTGCTAGTTAATTTATACTTTATGTGGATGTAGATAATGTGTAAGATTTGTGTAAATCACACAGTTTATGTTGGGCCAGGTGTGAATATACTCTGCGGATAATAGTGGCTCTGAATCTGATCCTAAAGTACCAGGGAATGGGACCACGTGCCTGGCTGGCAGAGACAGAGAGGCCTGTTAAACCATCTCACAGGTATAACAACAAGACTGGAGCCTTACGACTAAAAAGTTTGTGGCCATAAAAAAACAAAACAAAAAAAAACAATGAGCTTCATTGCACTGACCGCCAATGCAGAAAGCTGTCAGGTCTGACAGACAGATAGACAAAGACAGACAGACAGACAGACAGATAGACAGACAAACACACACACACACAGAGTGTTGTGATTCAGGTCTCAACATCCTGGTTCAGCACACAGGAGCCACGCTGAAAGAGGGTGTGTGTGGCTCAGATCATCAGATCTCTGTCGGCCTGGTCTCAGAGAGAGAGAGGGAGAGAGAGGGAGGGAGAGAGGGAGAAAGAGGAAGAGAGGGAGGGAGACAGAGGGAGGGAGAAAGAAGGAGGGAGAGAAGGAGAGAGGAAGAGAGGGAGGGAGAGAGAGGGAGACAAAAGGAGGGTGAGAGAGGGAGGAAGAGAGAGAGGAAGAGAGAAGGAGGGAGAGAGGGAGAAAGTGACAGAGGGAGAGAGGGGGAGGTGAGGGAGAGAGGGAGGGAGAGACATGGTGGGAGACAGAGGGAGGGAGAGAGAGAGGGAGCGACAGAGAGAGCGAGAGAGAAAGAAAGAGAGGGGAGAAAGAGAGGGATGGAGGGAGGGAGAGTGTGTGGGTGTGTGTGAGCGTGCAGGGGTTGGGTGGGTTTGAGGGACTGAGGGGTGGGGGCAAAGAATGGGTGTATTGAAAGCGGACACACTGACGACAGCTGTAGAACTCTGCCAGCTGCCCTGGAACGTCCCCAACACATGGGCACAGATAGAGAGACAGTGAGGTAGATAGACAGATAAAGACAGAGAGAAAGGGAGAGGAAGAGAAAGACAGAAACACAGAGAGAGAGAGGAAGAGAGGACAGAGAGATACAGAAAGAAATGAGTGCAGGGCAGAGAGATAAAGACAGAGAGTTGGACATAGAGCGACTGCAGCAGAGCACACGCAGAGAAAGGGGCTGAGTGTGACAAAAGTCAGGGACAGAACCAAATCCAGTGTTACTAAATCACCCGCACTGAAAATCACCCGCGCCGAAAACAACAGATTTGGACACTGCTAATGGATCAGGGTGCCTACCAATGAACCATTCCCTAACAACACAATGACGCAGTAGGAAATGGATCAACGTGGAAGAGTGACAAGACAATGCAATACTATCTGGGCCAGTATTTATAATACATGCCTAGAAGGCTGACGTGGCCTGGTGGCAGAGTAAATAGAAAATACGGTGAAGTGTGTATGAGTACGTGAAGTGTGTATATGAGTGTATGTGAAGTGTATATGAGTGTGTGTGTGTGTGTGTGTGTAAATGGCAGTCAGTTAAAGTTTCAGTTTGTGTGTCCTGCCTTTAATACATCATAGTAAAACCTAAAAACTTGGTCTGCACAAGTTTTTTTGGACCAGTCCACACAAGAATAAAGGCTTAGGGATTCAGCTTAGAGCGCTGGTATAGCATTAGAATTATTTTAACATTTAGGCATTAGAGGTTAGGTTTAGTGCTCGGTTTAGTTTAGGCAAAAGGGTTAGATTATTGAGGTTAAGTTTAAGGCTAGGGTTTGAGACAGATTCCAGGGTAAGAGTTAGGTTTCTGGACCACACAAAGACTTTAAAACAAATGTGTGTGAGTCAGCATGATAGAGTAGTGCATAAGAACTGGAGCAGGGGAATCTCCAGAATAGAACCATTGAACATATTCTGAAAATACCAGAATAAAGAAACAAATAATAATAAAAAACTAAAGTAATCTAGATCTTATTCAGAAGAATATCCAGAAGTAACTGCATACATTATCATACTTCACGGGAATCTCAACCTCAACTCTGCCACTGCACACAAAATCCTGTCCCAACTGAGCTACATGGGACCAGAAACAAAGAAGTACTCACAGATTCACCCATAGATTGGTCTGCAGATGTTTACTTCACTTTTACACAGAAGATGTGTGATCTGAAGGAAATCAGGGGGACTTATTTAGGAGAGAAAAAGAGGACATGAAGAGGTGAAAGATAGGGAGTAGCCTATCAGATCTTCCAGATGTAACCCCGATAGAATCTCAGTTTAGACATTAGCTGGGAGTAGAAGGATGATGTCGCCCTGACAGAATTCTCTGTGGTGAATCCCCTAGATTTCCCCTCAGATTTGGGGAGAGTAACAGTCCCTAACTGACACCCAGAGCTGGAAATTGGCTGATCCTGGATCTGTGCCTACAGGCAACTGATTTGGTCATTTATTTAGTAGTCATGTTGTGGTTATTAATAACTGCAAAATAGTTCAGTTTTAGGTTTTTGAGAAATGTATTAATTATTTTTTTCTAGGAAACAGTGCTGTTACAGTAGCCAGGTTGGCTAATTAGCTGAATAAATAGCTAGTTGGCTATTTAGATTTTATCACTAAGATGATCACATACAGTGTTTTAATAACAGGTTTGATAGCGTCATATTGGCCACCAAACTCCTGGTACTTTTCCTCTGTTGGCAAAATGTGTTCTTCACCCATCCAAGCTCTGTCCCTTTAAGCAATGCATCAATAGAGCTAGCCATCCGTTCACCCAACCCCCACGCCGACCCAACCAACACTCAACGCCCAACTCACATCATACCCTTTAACCTCCACCCCTGAGACTCCCAACCATCGAACCCATACCAACTGGGAACTTAAATGAACCCAGGCAACACTGCCTACCAACTCCCAAGCATTTCATTGGCCCACACCACGGCAACTGGGGAGGGGGAAGGGGTGGAGAATATGGATGAGCTGCGAGAAGACAACATGGTCGCACCCGTTCATCTGTTTCTGTTCACTTCAGGACCGGTGTCTGTCCAGAAGCTCCCAGTCTTAAACGGCCAGTATATACATGCGAGATAATTTAGAAAAAAGGCATTCAAGAAAAATGGACCTTTGGTGGAAGCTCCACAAATGCAAATGACTTTATTACGGTGCAATTGTAGCGACAAACATAAATATATTTTTTTGATATCAACGGGACAAAAGGAGAAGGAGGAGGGCTTGATACTTAGAGGCCTCAAGGCCACAGCTTTGCATTTAGGGGGTGAAAGGTGAAGGGCCTTTAGACTTGGGCAGAGGAGTCCATTGATCTGAATGGGGGGGAGGGGGCTGTTTTAAAGGTTTACCATGTGAAAGAATACATTATAATGGTCTGGGAATATAGGGTAGATGGGGGTTGAAGCACAGCAGGTGGGAAGAATAAAGAAATAGAGAGAGAGAGAGAGAGCGTGCTCCATGAAGATCAGAAACACAAAAGATAGTTGAAAATGAAAAAGGATGAGTGCATGGGGAACATGCTGACACAGGCCAGTGGCGAAGACCGACCTTCCTATACGTACAAACATTTGTACCCAGAGCCAACTGGTGAAGTAATGGTATGGTTGATACGTTGTGAAACAGGGTGGTCACACAGGCTGTGAAGCAGGGTGGTCACACAGGCTGTGAAGCAGGGTGGTCACACAGGCTGTGAAGCAGGGTGGTCACACAGGCTGTGAAGCAGGGTGGTCACACAGGCTGTGAAGCAGGGTGGTCACACAGGCTGTGAAGCAGACGGCCACTGTTCAAGCCCAGCATGGCACCAGACAAACCGTCAGCCGAGGAACGGCTAGCAACGACGCGTTTGAGGTCGCGTTTTACATCTGGATTTGCGTCATGGTCGCTGCATTCGACCCACTGCTCCTTCAATAAACTCCATCATTCCGTGCGTTCCAGTCTAATAAAGCACACCACTGTTTAGCACTTTCATACAAATACAAATGTAAAGTTTGCATTAACTGTAAGTCGCTGCGGATAAGAGCATCTGCTAAATAACTCAAAATGTACGACATTTTGCTGACACAGGTGACAAGGCAAACCCTAGCGTGCTGAAGTTAGATCATTAGAAAAAGACAAAAAAAAAAGACAAAAAAAGAAAAAGACAAAGCTTAATATCTCAACCATAGATTTCACTTATAAATTGATTTATGAGTTGACTTATTGAGTCTAGTGTCCGAGTTGAGGATTATATAGTTTTAAAAAACCTCTGTTGTTGGTTAATTTTCAAAATGTAGTTTTTCAATATTTGTGGTTTTGCATGTTGATTCATTTTATATACTTGGAAGTTACAAAAATAGCAATATATAAATAAATGTTTCTAAACAAACCTAATCTTTTCCAGTTTATGTAACTTAGGTAACCTCAATAATAAATCTCCCTAAATGGACAAATTATTCTCAAGGCAGGTTGTGGGTGAAAAGTAAAACTTTTGGGGTATTTTCATACTGACTAGATTGTAGTTAGAGGAATTACAAATCACTTTGCAAGCCAACATAATGTGATTTGCTGGTTTGATGTGGACGGCTAATCAGAAGTTTCAGATCACTATATTAGGGTGTAAATAGGCCCTCGATGATTATATAACTTATGGAAGTTAACTGAATTTCGGTAATATTGCGTTCAAACTAACTCTACCCATCAGTCTGGCAATTTCAACTTTCACTTTTGGTCGACCAGCTTACAAAAAGTGCTAGAAATTACATTTAAATTAGTAAAATAATGGTTTAGATAGCACATCGGTGCCCTATACTCCTCACTGCTTGGTTTCTCATTTGAAAATAAATTGAGTGAAGTAAAGTTAAGCAACCAGGAAATTAAGAGGGATTTCTGGTGCCGCCATCTGCCATTGTTTCTTTGATTAGAGATGATCAGGTGTCTTTAGTAACGCAAACTTAGACGAGGGAGGGTGCCCCTTTATCAACAGAAGCCGGTGTGCCTTCTGTCAACCAATAGAAATTATGCATTTTAGGACACATTTTTGTAGAAACCCATAATTATTTCTGACGTTACGTTGTGAAAGAGTAACATTTCACATTTATTGCAAATGTATCATGGACATTTTCTTATATTACAAAGCAAAAAATTTAAAGCAAACGTTGCCTCTTTAAATAGCGTATTGTCAAAAAGTTTAATGTAACTGCCTAATCAAGATCTCCCTTTTAAAAGGTGATTCACTGTTAACCCATACCCAAACAATGTTGTTGAGTCATGCTATAACCGTATTTGTGTCTAGAACATAAATTGGAGGAAACGCCCACCTCAAACTTATCTCCAACAGACCATTTAAAAAATGCCTCAGAATGATGTCACAGTCCTGAGGATGATGAGCTGACCAATCAGCAGTTAACTGTCATGAATATATTAAGCCATGGCTGTGGATCTCTTTTTTCTGACCTTTAGAGAATAAAGATTCTGAAGCCTCCGTGTGTGAATTTATTGTCAATACTATCTTTAGGTAGAGAAGCCCTTACTGTTTTTCACTAAATCTCCCTCTCCGTTCACTTAAGGAAAGAACGAAGCATACATTTTTTTTAACTCAGGCATTGATTTGACAAATACCAACAGGCTGTTATTTTTTAACTTCAATTAACTTAATGGAGAGTAACAAACAAGGGAAAACCATACAGGGCACAAATCTAAAATAAATCTATAGAAAAACACAGAAGACATCATGTTTGTGTTAAACAAATTATAGGTGGATGGAATAAATACCCATTCAGACTACCGAGCCACGGAAAGAACAAAATGCCCAGAGGTGGAATTCTAGCAAATTTCCCATCATATGTTAAATCATGTGATGGCCTGCATGATAATTGTTGGACAGCCAGTGAAATGTTTTACTTTTCAGCAATTTGGGTTACGATAGCATAAAGGTCACATCACAGATGTAGCAACAGGGGTGGTTTAAACAACTTGTTCTCTATCCAGATGAAATCTGCTGGGCGTTCAAGTCTCCTCTATCTTTCACTCCTGTCTCTATAAAAATAAAGCACAGCAATCTGAAAATACTGGGCTGTCGCTTTAATTTTACATTGGCAAATATGCTCATATTTGGTTAAGTGAACAATTTAGCAGAATGTGTGTTGCTTTTTGTAATTGCTCAGTTGTTGTGAAACCTTGCAATCCGCCTGCAGCTGGTTGCCTTACAATCGTACATTGAATAAACAGTTTATTTTACAGTGATGTCACAATTTCTGGAAGACCTCTGACTCAACATTTTACTCAACGACAGGCCTGTCTGGCCTACAGTATCAATGCACCATTAAACAAACAAAACAAAACAAAAAAACTCAACAACAGTGAAATAGAACTCTTACATTTTCACTGGAGACCTTTCAAATAAGGATCTACACATATCTAGACGCCTGTGCCCAAAACAACGCTCAACTGTACACACTGCAAAAACACAAACAACCACCCGGTTGAGTTTAGATGTGGGTAAAATGTACATAACCTTGTGTGCACACACAAACACACATGCCTCCTAACACACACACTATACACAAACACACACCCATGCACACACACACATGCAAAAACATACACACGCAAAAAAAACACACACACGCAAAAACACACACACACACACACACACACACACACACACACACACTAAGCTGCTACACAGGCACGTATGTCACCCTGCATGACGGGTCAATCTCAGCGGGGCCTGGTGGATGAGGACAGGCCTCCCGGTACGAGGAGCATTCCATGGCCCGTAACGACAAACACGTTCAGAAGCCTACGCAAAGCCCGGAGACAATATCAGATGTTTCTCCAGGTGGGGGAGAACATCTATAAACATGACCTGAAAACCAGACACTACATTTAAATACAGTGGTGCTTTGCCACCGTTGGGGACTGTGGAACTGCCCACTCCGACTCCCAAGTGTTTGGAATTCAAATCCTATCACAATTTTTTTATTATTTCATATAGGTTTTTGACTTTCCAGACATTGCGCCTGACTTGAACGATCACAGGGAATTCCTAACTTTAACTCTCGTTACCTCTGTTCACCATCTCATCCTGAACGTTCATCTCCTGCTGAAAAACATCTGATTACAGGATGAACTTGAGACCTCATTGCAGACGCACACGAAGAAAAACATACCCACGCACACATCCACAGTCACATCCACAGTCACATCCACAGACACGCACGCAACATGTTGGAACATACATCAGGAGGAGTCTGGTAAAAAGTAGAAAACGCTCACAATTATTTAGGCTACATACTGTGTATACAAACACACATACACACACACACACACACACACACACACACTACTTGTCGTAAACACAAACACGCCCACGCATAATGCTTAGAGTGAATATACACCCTTTGTAAATTACCCTTGATTTAGAAGATACTGCCAAACACACAAAAAGCCAAGTTATAAATGCAGGGCTGAGCTCAGCAGCTCAAATCAAAGGGCACATACCTGTAGATAAAATGCACGCACAAAAACAAGGTACCCACCCAGATACACACGTACAAAACTGTTGTGATTAACTGATAAAGTATTACCCTTAAACAAGTATGTGGTTGACTTGTGTAGCCCTAACCCTAACTGTCCTAACCCTAACTGCCCTAACCCTAACTGTCCTTTATTTGTTTTGAGGTTGACTACAGCAGACAGTGGGGTTTTGAAAATGAAGACCAAAGTCAGTTTCAAGGAAGCCAGTGCACGTTTCACACAATTATTTAACAGGATTACATGCAGTCGACATACAGTCTACATGCGGTCTACATACAGTCCACAACGCAGAGAGGCCCACAACAGCTTAACTCACATTGCGGAATGAAAGGAGAAAAAAGCGTGCATACGTGTACACACACACGCCTCAGGGTCGCTCCAGAACTCCAAATTCCCACCCAATTAACCATGTGAGGCCCATGGGCGAGGTGAAAGGTCAAGCAGGAAATGGAGCACACAGGAAGTCCCAGTCATGTAGCACCGCTTTGCTTTTTCTTTTTATCCGGAGCTACTTCCTGTCTAATTTCCACCCGCTCCTGGGCTTGGCCAATCAGCAACCAAGCCCAGAGAATGATGGGGGGTTGGGTAGAGAGAGAGAGAGAAAAAAAAGATAGGCTTCCAAGACAGCAGAGCACATTCTCTCTCTCTCTCCATCCGAAAGCTATACCCCTCCCCCCATAGCACACACCCCCCTCCCAGCTAACTTCCTCTCAATGCATGGGGAGAGAAGAGGGGCGGGGAATGGCAGATGGGAGGGGGAGGGCAGAGGGGAGGGGACTTCTAAAAGGTGCCTATTTTTTGTTGCTGTTTAAAAACAGGTCTCTGTGCATCAGATCCTACTGATTAACGGCTCCTATAGAACAGCGGAGTGGTGAGATTACGCACACAACTGCCAGAGCTGTGAAATATCCTGGGTCTGTAGGCCCACTGCCGCTGCACAGCCACATCAATCACAACACTCACGTCGGCTTCCTATATAGGCACCGTATCTTAATTTCACCACCCTGTTGTTGCAGGAATTTTCCCGCACAGCCGGAAATGCAAACTTAAAAGTGTATTGAGGGTTTGGAAAGACTTCTAAAGTTTACAAATTTGACTTTAAAAAGTAACACTAAATTTAAAGACTTCTAAAGTTTACAAATTTGACTTTAAAAAGTAACACTAAATTTGCCCATACAAAAGAATACTAATATCCGTAATGTTATCTGATCGATCCCATTTGACACTAGCAATCGTACTTACTTGTGATCATTAAAAACCTGAAAGTCTGCTTAACATGCTGATAAAACATATAACTGGGAGTGAGTGCGCATTACAGACTTCACAAAATTACACGTTGTTCAATGCAAAGCAGTGGTCTTACTTCTACCAGACATTAATTGCAGACAAAGGTCAACACAACGACCCATATTGTTGTACTATAGGGAAGAGCACACCTCTCGCGTCAAACAGTCATGCTGCAACTTCTGTCTAGTCAAATTTAAACTGTTACATTTGTCATTTTATTTTCTGCTGATTGCTCAGTTCATATGCATGAGCAAGAATAAATAATTACACTGGCAAACAAGCAGTGGCTCAGCTCACGATTTAGCAACAAGACTTAAGCAATTCAGCTACAACAGAGAAAGTTTGCTTTTAACTGCAACAAAAAAAACTATGGAATGGCCTCAACAAAGTTGACAGAAAAGATAACTAATATCAATTGTAACTAGCTAACTAGGAACTCTAATCCTTGCTTGTTTTAAGACAGAGGGGGTGATATGCTTTCAGTGAATTAATGGACTGGAGACGAGTTCTGTTTGCAGGTGTGTGTGTGTGTGTGTGTGTGTGTGTGTGTGTGTGTGTTTGTGTGTGTGTGTGTGTGTGTGTGCGTGTGTGTGTGTGTGTGTGTGTGTGTGCAAGTGTGTGTCTCTCGGGGTGATGAGGGAATGGGAACGGTGTTGTGGAAGCAGGCTTAAGTCGTGGAAGCAGGCTTAACCTAGATCCCACCTGTTTCTTGACAGACAGCCAAACTGGCCAATTGTGTTTTTAGAATGATATAGAAGGCTGGTGAATATATGTATACATTTAATCATGAATAATAACAAAAATAGTCGTATCATAGTCGTATTCGGAAGATTCTCTATATCATTACGATACTTGTCTCAGTACTCCTTTCAAAAAGGTTAAATGTAATGGACAATTAAAATGTCCTTTTGCTGTATGGCTATGTTCCCTGATTTACACTACTGTTCAAAAGTTTGGCGTCACATAGAAACATCCTTGTTTTTTGAAGAAAATGGGATGCTGGCCCTAGGCAGAGTTCTTCCTCTGTCCAGTGTCTGTATTCTTTTGCCCACCTTTTCTTTTTATTGGCCAGTTTGAGATATGGCTTTTTCTTTGCAACTCTGCCTTGAAGGCCAGCATCCCAGAGTCACCTCTTCACTGTTGATGTTGAGACTGGTATTTTCAGGGTAAAATTTAATGAAGCTGCCAGTTCAGGACCCCCTGAGTCATCTGTTTCTCAAACTAGACACTGTAATTTATTTTTCCTCTTGCTCAGTTATGCACCGGAGCCTCCCACTCCTCTTTCTATTCTGGTTAGAGCCAGTATGCGCTGTTCTCTGAAAGGAGTAGATCGGTGTACGAGATCTTGAGTTTCTTGGCAATTTCTTGCATGGAATAGCCTTCATAACTCAGAACAAGTATAGACTAATGAGTTACAGAAGAAAGTTCTTTATTTCTGGTCATTTTGACCTTGTAATCAAACCCGCAAATGCTGATGCTGAAGATATTGAACAAGTCTAAAGAAGGCCAGTTTTATTGCTTCTTTAATGAGCACAGCAATTTTCAATGCTGCTGAAATATTCTCAGAAGTGTTTTCTAATGATCAATTTGCCTTTTAAAAGTATACATTTGGATTAGCAAACACAACGTGCCATTGGAACAAAGGAGTGATGGTTGCTGATAATGGGCCTCAGTACGCCTACGTAGAAATTCCATTAAAAACCAGCCGTTTTCAGCTACAATAGTCATTTACAACATTAACAATGCCTCCGCTGTCTTTCGCATCAATTTGATGTTATTTTAATAGACAAATTTCAATACAAAATAAGGAAATGTGTCTATTAAAATAACATCAAATTGATCAGAAAGACAGTGTAGACATTGTGTGTATAAGTAGTGCATGTTGACACTGTATTTCTGATAAATTTTATATTATTTTAATGGACAAAAATTTGCTTTTCAAACAAAAACAAGGACATTTCTAAGCGACCCTAAACTTATGAATGGTAGTGTAGCTAATTACAAATTACAGTCCCACATCAAATTACAGTCCCACATCTGAAGCTGGGATTTGGGAGATGATAGGCCATTATGAGCAAAAGATCTCATATAGACTGTATCTGGTATTAAAAATGTTTAATCTGACTCTTTGAAAATTAACTAATGTTTTGAGTTCACATTCAAGAAGACCAATTTGGCAACATTGAAATATTATTACAAAACAGTACCCACATACAGTGTATTCTATACATAGTAAAGTCTGAACACCTAAAGTTGCAATCTACTGTGTGTTATTTGACCAAGTGGGGAATTCAATACTGATTTCGATTTTCAAATATCATTCAAACATTTCAGCAAAGAGGAATCTTACATTCCTAACAGCCATTCTCTAATGTCGTCACCCACCAAATAAGGTAGAAGTCATTCACAGGGATGCAACAGAAAACTAGCGAGGATTTTAACCCTTAAGGAAATCAAATCCAATCCTATCACACAATGTTTGAACGGGTCCAGATAAAACTGGTTTTAGACATGAAATGGCAGGGATTTAGCCAGCCAGTGTTATAGATGTGTACAGAGAGAACGATAGAGCACATATCTAAATGTCATAATTTTAATGAAAAGCTGAACTAATTCCCACAATTGAAGGGAGTCACAGTGTTTTGTTGTACCGACAAACTACATACACCCGAAAGCCTCTCGCTCCACTCTACATTCTCCCAAACAAGACACTTTGGGTTGGAGGATGTTTCATCCTTTGATGAACATATAAAATATGTCTCAAGAGTTGCTTACTTTCATCTTCGAAATATTGCAAAAATCAGAAATTTTCTATCAAAAACTGATGCAGAAAAACTAATTCATGCTTTTGTTACTTCTAGATTAGATTACTGCAATGCTCTTCTTTCCGGTTACCCTGATAAGTCAATGAATAAACTTCAATTAGTGCTGTACACAGCTGCTAGAATCCTAACTACAACAAAAAAATGTGAACACATTACTCCAGTACTAGTCTCTTTACACTGGCTGCCTGTTAGGGTTAGGGCTGATTTTAAGGTTTTATTGTTAACCTATAAATCAATACATGGACTTGCTCCTACTTACCTCGCTGAAATGATCCAGCCATACATACCTACACGTAACCTTAGATCGCAAGATTTAATTGTACCTAGAATTTCTAAACAAACAGCCGGAGGCAGGGCCTTCTCTCATAGAGCTCCACTACTGTGGAATGATTTGCCAATTAAGGTTAGAAATGCAAGCTCAGTGCAAACTTTCAAGTGTCTACTAAAGACTGATCTGTACAGCATGGTCTATGATTAAGTGTAGTCTGGCCCAGGGGCGTGAAGGTGACCAAAAAGGCTTGATACTGTCCACCCTTGCTGTCTTGCCATGTGGGCTCTCATCGCCACTGGGATGCCCTCCCTCCAATGCCATTTGGGGGTAGTGTCACTGGACCCCCCTGTCTCAGCCCCAAGGTCTTACGCTGCTATATTATTGTGCTGGGAGAGTAGGGTCAGTTCTCCTTCTCCATTATAAACCCCTGTAGATCTAAGGAATGCATTTTCTAAATTTTCCCTGTCTCCTGCCGTTTTAAACTTAGGAGGACATAAGGTCTTGGCCCACACCTGAGGAGTACCAGGCTTGAAAGACCCATTGCTGTCCCTGTCCAAAGTCCTCCTGGTTGTGTTGCAGATCAAGACGATACCTGACGATTTCAGCTGCCACTGTGCTGACACCTCCGCCCTCCCCCGTGTTGTCCCTGTCCTTGTCCATCTGGTCATGCTTCTGACCTGGACTAAGTTTAAATACTCTGGACTCAGCCCACATTGCATTTATTAATTATAAAAATTTGTACTCTTAATATGTTAACCCGGCACAGCCAGAAGAGAACTGGTCACCCCTCTGAACCTGGGTCCTCTCTAGGTTTCTTCCTAAATTTCGGCCTTCTTAGGGAGTTTTTCCTAGCCACTGAAATTCAACACTCTGTTGTTTGCTCCTTGGGGTTTAAAGCCGGGTGTTTTCTAAAAGCACTTTGTGACAACTGCTGATGTAAAAAGGGCTTCATAAATAAATTTGATTGATTGATTGATTGAGGATAATATTTTTATTTAACTTTGAAAATACTTACTGAAACCACTGGAATGGTAAGAGAGATGCAGCTGTGCACTTAATATCCAATCATACCTCGATATTTGAGAGTACTGATGACGGTCAAGTGTTTTTCTTGTAACACTTAAAAAATGGAAGGCTTGTTTACATTACACTACATTTGTAATGTAAATGGAGACCATAGCTTGAGATGCTACCTTCTGAGGAAGTGCACGCCACTTCTTCAATAGAACTCCCTCTGGAGTGTTGCGGGTGTGAAGACGATTGTGTCTAAACTGTATCAAGTTTTGGTGCCTCACACATATTGCTCAATTTTCCCGTGATTGACGGACGCGTCTAGAACCCACTGGTGTAAATTCAAACACTATGGAAATGATTACGCAAACCAAGATAAGTCCATTGGCCTTTTGCATAAAACGCTAGATAGACTTATCTTAGTACCACGCAGGATTGTGGCCGTCAATCGCTGGAAACTTGTTTGATACGCGTGCGCAACGCACAGAAACTTGACACAGTTATGACACAGTTGTCTTCACACTTGCAAAACTTCAGAAGGAGCTCTATCGAAAATGTGGCACACGCTTCCACAGAAAGTGTCATCTCTAGCAATCGATATCTGCCATTTTACACAACAAAATAATCCAGCGTCTCGAGTCTTCTTCAATACGTCTCAGAAATGTAGCATTACGTAACCCTATGTACTGGCCCTCATATCAGCAAAATAAACAAAATGTCCAACATGTGGGGTCCCATGTAACTCAGTTGGCAGAGCAAACTCCTTGATTGTGCGTTCAGCTCCCACTGGGGGCCAGTACCAAAGGTGTGTCTGTTATCATGTGCTGTTTCTTCAAAGAGTGGTAAGGATTAATCGAGCCTCGGGGCAACAATATAGGGTGTGGGTCCGGAGCCTAGCTGCCCCTCCTGGGACCTGGTCTGTGTGTTCTGTTAGTTTGGGTGAGCTGGGAAGCTACAGCCAGCAGGCCAATGGTTGCTCTAAATTCTAAGCTGATTAGGCCCTGAGAGAGAGAGAGATTACAAGCGGGCTACAGAAGTAAATTAGAATCACTTCCCAAAGACTAGTTAAAGTGATATAATACTCAAAAATGATCTTTTAAGGTTTTCGTGGGTTGGTCACCCATAACACAATCCAAACACTGTGTGCATGTCAGCAGTTGGGTTTTCAAGATTTTTAAGGCAGGAAAAAGCTCTGATGATGATCATGCGTAAACTGTTATGAGTGAACTATCGAACAAAATACAATTTAAACAAGCATTTCAGTCATATATCCCTCAAAGAAGTTTGGTTGAACATGGTAAAAGGAGTGACACAGCAGTATTTCCGAACACACAGAGAGATTCCACGCGGTCCAACCCGTGATGTAATTGTTGCCGTGACTTCAGGAAGGCATTTCACGGGACAGGACCGATGAGACCCGTGGAGCCCAGCTACTCAGGAAACACGTGGTGGATGTGTTTAATCACAGTTCTTTGTGACACAGGTCGTCCGCCACCCGAGAAGACGTCAACAAAGCACGAAGACTAAAGGACTCCATCGACGTACGGTGCAAAGCAATTAGCACTGACTTCAGGCGAAAAAGTATTCTGTATAATTACAACAGATTCTCCGCCAACTCCACCTTCCTTCCTCACCTGCCCTCTTTCGTCAACCCCCCTCCCTCATATCTGCATTCACCTGACTACCTGATAGCCCACCCCACTTCTTTCCACTCCCCTTGTTGCAACACGCCCTGCCCTAGAACGAGGTGAAAGGTCATTCTGCTCGCCAGGCAATGAGGAGGCGCAGGCACAACGTTAACTCTCGACACGCCGGGGGACTTTGGTGGGAGGAGCCACCCCTCACACACACACACACACACACACACACACACACACACACACACACACACACACACACACACACACACACACACACACA
>JACXGI010000148.1:57558-78908 GCA_016801175.1 Esox masquinongy | reverse complement strand
TGTCTCTCTCTCACATTCCGTCTCTGTCGATCTCTGTCAGCCTCTCTCTCTGTCACTTCAGGATGTTGCTTTGAAGGGAAAGAAACCTGTTATTCCACTTCATATTTTTTATAGGGATTAGGGTTATACAAATGAAAACAAGACCAACACTGAACATAGACAGGAAGACACTGCAGATGTGGTGTTAAATATTGCATGAGGATAAAAAAAATTGTTGTGCCTTAGTTGCATTCGGAAAATACTCCATATCATTACGATACTCATTTTGTCTGAGTACTAAGCGCATCTTTCAAAAGGGTTAGTTATAATGCACAACAACATTAAAATGTCCTTTTTCTGTATGACTATGTACCTTGATGTAGCAAACTGGGTCAACTAATAGTCCCACATCTGTAGCTGGTATATGGGAAATGATAGGCCCTATGAGCATTAACATCTCATACAGACTATATCTGTTTTATAAAACTTGTTATCTGACCCCTTAAAATTTGGAAGAAAGAGAACTGTGAGAAGGTGGAAAGAACTCACATTCAATGAAATTTAGCCTACACTTTAGAAAACGGAGGTCAAGAGTGGAGAAACTTGTTGGGCAACTACAGATGTAAAAATACAGTCTTGCGTCTGGAAGACACTCATGTGGCTCTAGAATTTGCCACACTGGTGGAACCTTTAAAAGGTTCTAAAAGGTTTCTTTAGGAACCCATCTGAGCAGGCTCATCTAGGAAACCGTCTGTGAAGTTTCACCTAGGAACCCTTCTGAGAAGTGTCATGTAGGAACCCTTCTGAGAAGTGTCATGTAGGAACCCGTCTGAGAAGTGTCACCTAGGAACCCTTGTATGTAATCAAAATGTTTTGAAATGGGAGTGGTTACGTTTTTTTAACATTTTCAATAACATACCATATAGCTGCCAGCCTGTCCTATTTGAGGTGTGGCTTTTTGGAAGTTTCAACATTTTCCCCAATTATTTGTCACTCCCAATTTTGTTATGCCCATTTAGTCCAATTACAACCTTGTGGATGACAACTTGTGGACATGATCATCTTCGCAAAATGTAATATATTAATTTTACAACTGCAAAATATTAGTTAAAAAGGACAGTTCAACTTTGCATTCTCTGGACACAAACCCCAACAGGAAGAAGGTATTTTCCAGGTAGAACTATCATCAAATGGGGAGCTATCCTAGCTGGGAGACCTGAAAACTGTCCCTCTTGTCTAAGGCACTCTAAACAAAAGATTTGGTTTGCTTTTATTTAAATATACACGCCATCACAACAGCTGGACTCTTTGAAATTCCTACTGAGGATGTCATCTCAAATTCAAACAAGGTACAGAACAAAAACAATAACAGGGAAACAAGGGGAGGTTTGGAGCTCATTGCTCATTAGTAACAAACACATAAATGTCAGCGGAGCTCACATGAGTTTTGAAAAATGATCGACCAAAAATGCATCAAATTAATGCAATCCAGAATTATTTGCATAACAAACCAGGGGTTGTGAACAAAGCTGGTTAGCACGTCCAAACCTGGCTCAACGGCAACGGTTTGAAGTTCTTAATGAACCGAAAACTTTGACTGCACAGAACTGCTACGCAGGTTGAAAACATAAGACATTTCAAAACATAAAAAGCTCATCAGGATGCTCCGTCACATTTTGCAAAGAGCCAAGTGAAGGGAAATGGAAACCCTAAAAAGCAGCCTGCGTGTTAACGTTAACAAAATTGTAAAGATCCTCACACTGTTTGCTATAGGAGCAGTTTGCACATGGGACAGAAAAGTAGCTAGGGTAAATATTTAATGGAGGTTATCTAGTAAGCATAAAATCAGAGATGAATATTTCATTGTTAATGGGAAGGTGCAAAGCCAAACAAATATTATTTTACTGTACTCGGCTTGGATTGATATAGCTGCTGGAGCCTGAACTGTAAATTCTCCTGTGTGCCACTCAAAGACAGACACATGAAACCTTCCGTAATACTGTACACCAACCTTTAAATAGCTAGCGAGTGTACAGAAAGACTGAGAAGGAAAGAGGGAGGGAGGGGTGGCGAAAGGAGCGCACAGAAAAGATGGGTATGGGAGGGGGAGAAGGAAGTGCTAGGTGATCTTCCTTCAGGCAGTCAACTGAAAACAGGGGTGACATGTACTTCGCGCACGCTAAGCTGTAGTGCGCTCGGGGATACCACAACTTCAACGGAAATCAAATGGGCTCCCATACTCAGTCGAGGACCCGGCACTCATTTACATTTTACACACTACTGGGGTCGGATTTTAGAGTCAATATATTACAGTTATTTGAATCTCAACTAAGGTGCGGTTTCTGGCGTCCGGCACACCTGCTCAGATCAGACGTGGTGGATACGTGTTATGTCACGAACAGACGCTGGATCTATACCCTCTGAAAGCTCAGAATTAGCAAAAACGAACAAACGGCCAGTAGAGTTAAAAATGCTTAGACAACGTCAGCCGCCCGAGAAAAGCACATTTCATCTGTGGTGGTAGTGGATGTGGAAGGAGGTGGTCGATGGTGGTATTGGATGTGGAGAGAGGTGGTCGATGGTGGTATTGGATGTGGAAGGAGGTGGTCGATGGTGGTATTGGATGTGGAGAGAGGTGGTCGATGGTGGTATTGGATGTGGAAGGAGGTGGTCGATGGTGGTATTGGATGTGGAAGGAGGTGGTCGATGGTGGCATTGGATGTGGAAGGAGGTGGTCGATGGTGGCATTGGATGTGGAAGGAGGAGGTTGATGGTGGTATTGGATGTGGAAGGAGGTGGTTGTTTGCAATTGTGAGGGAGAGAGGCTGGGCTGTTGTGGAGATCAGAAGCTGGAGATAGAGATTCCCCTGGTGCTGACGTGGTCCTGCTTCCTTCCACACATTAGTATTTCATGATTCATAAATAAATAAAGGAGCAGAACAAACCATACGTATATGAACAACTAACATTATATAGCTCACTCTCTTTTGCCAAATACGAATGGCTGAGAAAAAAAAAAACTTTTCCGAAAACGATACATTGTTGATTCTGGAAAGGGGAGTTTTTTTTTTCAAATTGTTTTTGGTATGGAGTGTCCACTGAACATTGACTTGAAGACATAATTTGCTACAGTAGAGTACAGTACTGTCAAAATCACCAATCATTTTACCAGCCCATTTATTTCAGATTCATAAAAGCTCCAATTATTTTTATTTTAATACACAGAGTACAAATACATAGTAATCAAATATGATTGCCATATTATTGACAGTGCCATAAAAAAAAACAAATAAACAAATAAAAAAATGCTAAATACATTAATTAGCACTACAGACCAGTGACAGCACCGGAGAAATGTTGTAAACATACTAATACTCAGATAGAACAAGAACATACTATTAGACATTAACAGCCCACTTCACGGCATGAGTTATGCCCAGTACGTTTACAGTGTACACAGCCGCAGAACACGATAAATAACAGTGGAGTTTCAGTGGTACTTGTGTAAACGACTGAAATGTAAATGTTCATTAAACCCTTAAAAGACGACTTGACTGGGAACTTGTTGCCACCGTTAGTGTCACATTGGTTCACCAAAATCCAAGGCATGATGAGGTGTTGTTGGTGACTATTACTGTGCGGTGTACGTTCTGCAGACGACCATGTGAAACTACAACAGCCAGGTCATTTAACTGGAGGAGCGCGAGTGTCTCCCTGTGGTGTGTGTGTGTGTGCGTGTGTGTCTGAGGTGCGGTCAGTCCTGACAGTTTGAGGCCCCTGGGACTCTGTGTTTATGGTCGCCATCTCTCTCACGCATCAGTGCAGTACGCACACATTTGCGCACGCACGCACGCACGCACGCACGCACGCACGCACGCACGCACGCACGCACGCACGCACGCACGCACGCACGCACGCACACACACACACACACACACACACACACACACACACACACACACACACACACACACACACACACACACACACACACACACACACACACACACACACACACACACACACACACACACACACACACGGGCTGAGGTAACAAACACTCGCTGCTCAGCTGAGGAATGTGGGGCTTCTGCCTTGGCAACCAGCAGGGGCGAGAACACAGGTCCTCTCCTGCGTTATCACGTTAGGAGCTCCCGCTATTCTTCCCTCCCCCCACCCCCTCCCTCTCATGGAGCTCCCGCTATTCTTCCCTCCCCCCACTCCTCCCTCTGCCGTAGGCCAAAAATTCCACAGTTCACGAGCCCCCCCTCCAAAGGAAAAACTTTATGGAGGCTTTCCCCCCGAACCCGTTCCATCACAGTGAATCCAAACCATACACCTCTACCCTCGGAATTCTCTAGGTTCAGAATTTAGACAGGGCCAAAGGGTATGCGAGGGCAGGAGGTTGGAGAAAACAATTAAATGGTTCAAAGGGGCCATAGCCTCAGCTGAGGTGCAGCCGCTATTGCAGGGGGGTGGGTCTTCCCCATGACTTAAAATAGGCCGCTCAGGCCAGGATATGTGGAACACCGTAGCACAACTGCTCTTTTTTCACAGCTTCCCCTAGCACTCCTCTTTCGTTACATCATACCTATTATTACACGGGGATACATGAGAGTTTCGCGTTTCATTCGGTGAACGAAGCTGTGACTCACAAAAACATGAAATCACAAAGAGTGATCTAATTTATAGTACGTGATTTGTTTTCCCACCAACAATGTCGTAATCGCTTAGATATATATAGGCCTATATATATATATATATATATATATATATATTATATATATATAAAGCCACACAAAATTACACGTCAACAAAGGACAGAATATAACATTTGATATACATTTAGTTGCTTTTGAAGATCGGTTAAGTAGGCCTAGTGTAAGTGTACTTCTGCCACCGAGCTGTGGCGTCCGTATGCTAAGCGTTGTTCTATAGCAAAATGCGGACATACATTGAAGTACGTATACACTGAAGTGCTGAGGACAACACAGTTGTAGGAATTACGCGAAGCGCAGTGTTACGACCCTCTCGTTCACTGTCGAAAGTAAGTCTACTAGGCTGACCTATACACAAAAGAGCGCAGTCGTTTCGTTGCTTGGAAGAGGTGGGGTTGGTCGCTACTATGGGTGGTAGGAAGAGAGGAACCTGAACCTGCGAGAACAACTGGAATTAATTTAGTAGTGGAGATGGAGAGACGTGCCTGTAGTCTAGGTCAAAGTTTATGCCTAGCTCTGCAGTGACCCAGTCGCCATCAGAAGATGGCAGCCGCACGGTCTCCATTTTGTGTGGAGCGCACTGCAACAGTGCGTAATCTCCATATTTGAATACGACGCATTGCTCTCCACTGAATTCTTCCAGGCAAATTGTCACTTTGTCAACGCACATTATAGGCAGTATATTTTGTTTCGTATTCTGCTGACTAAAATACACTTCTACACAAACATTTCTCCGTTTAACAGTAGGCTGGAATGGCCACACGCATGTCGCTGGGCGACAAGTGCCGTAATCTCTAACGCACGCTCGACATGGAATACTAAATACATTTTTATGCATGACAGTTGTTATCGTTTTATTTACACCGTCGAGCAGCCTACAACTTTGAGCCGTGTGTGTGTGTGTGTGGTCTGCAATCAGTACTCTATCCTTGCAGTGACCACTGCACATAGACCACAGGGGTAGACTGAACCCACACGTATACGTCACGACATGCCTCGCCACTCCCCGGTGAGCAACAGTGGCGGAGTTTAAAGTTATGCACTGCGTGGTTTAGAGACAGCACAGCCTATTCGGTATACAGAAATGTGCATTAATTCAACTTACATTCCATACATTTTAAACATTTCAGTCAATGGCCTACTCGTTCCATACAGATTGATAATCACACGAATATGTCACATGGACTTGGTATGAAATCACCGAGGAAAAAAAGTGAAATCGGTTAGGCTAATTCTTTTAAACGTATCTTGGTAGGAGTTGGCTACATAGGCGATGCTCTTGCATGTTGGCTCACGCCTCTTCAAAAACAATCACATTTCGTTGTCCCTTCTCCGGCAACTCCTCAGTTTGTCAGTCACAGCCCAGAAGCGCTCGTGGCTCAACGGTTTCCTCAGATACCCTGCAACCCGTTTAAACCTATTCAGAATATGCAGCACGTGCGATTCCCAGTATTGTCAATTAATTTCTATTGACGTGAGAATCAATAATAAACCCTACAAGTTAGATTCGGCATACTAGCCTACCATTCGGTGTGACTGCAAAATGACTAAAACGTAAATGCAGTTTGATTGGGTTGGGATGTTTCTGCAGTCACTTGACGAATAATTGTTAGAAAATAAGCTAGAGGTTCTCGTGCTTGGAACCTATAACCCAACATGCCATAATTGACTTGGATTGGTACGTGCATTCTATTATTTCTTATTTCTATATAATAATGACTGTAGACTAAAAACAATGAACATAATAGCCCTACTACCCACGAGACACCATTTCTTTTAGTTCACAGTGACTGATACGACAATAGATAAGTCCGAACCATGTGTGCCAGCACGTTGGCAGCCATCTTTATTTGACAACGCCCAATTACCACAATGAAATCCAGTCACGTGATGTGGCAGCGCAGAATAGGCTACACCAGAACATGTTGCAACATCAGCTAAATTAATATTCATCTGAGCATCAACCTATTCAGTAAGTTGATATGCGTGAGTGTCACGGTCAATCACCCAATCACATATTAGGTTACGGTATGGTTAACAAAGTGTAAAACAAAGGCTTAAGATATTCATACATTTCACTGAACCCTTTCAACACACCTGCCATACTATCGCTATTGTTTAAAGGTTTGACAACGGCCGTTTTTATTATCATTGTAGAATACTTGGCAACAGACATGCACAACATTTTTTGCCCAAATGTAAACTTAATGAAGGCCCGCGTTTTTCATTCATTCAAAACGAAGAAAACGAATGACAGTTTATTGCATTTCTGTGACCATGTGAACCCCCCTACTTCCCTCTCACTGCGTCCATGCGGTGGCTTTTCCGACCGACACACCTCCCCCATTGCCCAGCTGCCAGCGGCTCGCTCTACACTACAGCCCGGCGCTGCTGCTTGCAGAAAAACCTGCCTTCATTCATAAAGTCAGTAACTACTCGAGAGTACTACAGCATCGTGGAAGAGGCGGTTCTTTAAGTAGCAGCACCGCCCACCCAGCAAAGAGAAAGGGAGGGGCGGGGAGAGAGACACACAGGACGGAGGGCATGGCTGCAATGTATGCCAGAGAATACGCCTGAACCAAACAGCTATCTATAGCCAGGTTCACCATGCTGTAGATCTCGAGCAGTGCCCTATTTCTGATATGCATATATGCACTGTTTTAGAAGTGTCTTAGTTTAGAGTATTAATTCCTACACGTAGACGGGGATAATTAGTTTTTCCGACGCTGTAATGTTCAGAAGTCAAGGCTCAGACTAGAGCATATAGGCGAACCACTTACTTGCAAACGGTTTACCAGTTAACAACGACTCGTGTAAGTGAAAACATAGCCCCAATTCCTTTAGCTTTTACTTGTTTTGTTTTTTACGCGTCTGCAGGTTCTAATGGCGTCGAGATTATAGGAGTGTTCAAACTGGTAGACTACACATATCTACCTTATAGCCTATAGATTACACGAAACTTCAAACCTAAAAAATGACCGCCCTAATTGCCTATAATGGGATGCTGCTGGCAGTCGGAATGCAAAGGCAAATGCATTCGGTCACACAATCAGTGTCAATGTCAGTTTTCATCAAAGGTTTTGATCAGATTAATCATTTTTTGAAAGCAACGATAAAACCCCATTGAAAGCTCTACTTGAAATGTGTGTAATACCCGATCTATTTGCGATTACAGACAGACAGTAAGTATATAACAATTCAAGGATGAAAGCTTAAGCGTTTAATGGCTGTTGAGATTTCGTTATCGAGCACTGAAAGCATGTGTTTACGTATATTTGAAACGATAACCTTTGAAGCCAAACATTAAACTGCTAAACTTCTCACTCATGTTGCACAGAGTGAAAATGATTTGCAAACAAATAATTCAATGCGAAATTAGTACGTCTAGATGAAACAGGTAATATCTTATTTGCACACAAATGCAATTCTGAATTCTCAAGTTTGTCCACAATGTTTTGCCTGAGCAACACTTATGATATTGTCAACTAATTGCTTTCGACTATAGGCCTAAAAATGCATAAATTCCAAATCTATGTATATAGAGAGATGTAAATAATTCAGAACAAAATTATTTTTCTAAACTATGGTAATATAACTAATATAAAGTAGTACTGTACCAAAGAAACAATTACATGGAACTAACAATGTGGAAATAATTGGCATAAATCTTATTGAGTTCTGCTAAATCAGTCATCATTTTGTTTAAATAAAAGATGAAATATTTATGTAGCCTAATATATATTTACATTGAACATTGTGTAAAATTAAATTTAGGACTTTATTATGAAGGTACATTGCATTTTCTGTTTAACTCTGATATGAATCAACTGTAAAAGTGACTTAATGTTGCACACTAATTAACATGAATATACATGAGAACAGGGGGACATCTGTTACTCCTTGTTTAGAAAAATGAAAAATATATAATTAGCCAGTTGTCTTAAATTGGATAGTATGAAAGCATGGTGCCACCAACCCAACACAACCACAATGTGAACACTACAATATCCTGAATTCAATACAATTTATCTACATAAAAATTAAGCCCAGAAACCTTTAAAAAATATTTAACATAATATACTGGTCGGTTAGAACATAGTTTATGAGGTTGCCATTGTAAATACTTTAATAAAAATAATTGAACAATAAAAAAGAGTAATAAAATGTTATTGTATTATGCTCAATTATATAACACTATGTACTGTTAAACTAAAAGGAAACCACAAAATATATTTGTGTGAAGAATATAATTTGAAATGAAAAATTATGTATTCAATTTGTATAACATACAAGTTGTGTAAAATATCCTCAATTGCGCAAAAAGCACTACAACTGAAAGACTGCTGTTTTCTTCTTTTACTGCATTTCTGAAACATTTCTGAAACATGTTTCTCAATACTACTAGGTGCCAAGTTCTATAAGTTCCTTCCTATCAATACCATCATCTTTAGTCAACAATGAACTTGGTCTAATTTGGTAGTGACATAACTTTTGTTAGAATTACTATTATCCTTCCAGTTGAGATTTTAAAAAGGTACATCAAAGAGTTTGACCATGTAACAGCTCCTAATTTCAGAGAATGTTTAAATAGAGTCCTTGAACAAATTGGAACCCTTCAAAAGTGACAGTGAGAGGGCTAATCACTCACTACAACCCCAGTTCCCCTCAACACAGATAAACAATCAATAGGAAAACCTGAAACATTCAACAAAAATATCCATATTGCTCAGTGTTACCACTAACAGCTCTCCAGACCTCCTCAAGAAAATTATTTAAACATAGTAGGCACATGAAAGCTCAAAGTACACTTTGAGAAATGGAAAGAGAGAACTCAGCCCACAATGTGTTGCGTTTCAGAAACAAGATGGGGGTTTCTCCTTCGAAGCTTGTGACGTCAACGCTGACTTTGTTTTGAATCAATGAACCCCAAGGACCTATAGAACGTCCAGAATGTCGGGGCCAGTCCCCTCCATATGCAAATGACTACTAGGAACAGGCAAGGAGCCCACGCTGACACGCCCACGCTCCACCCCCCACCCCCATCCCATTTCATCTCCTTCTTATGTGCAACTTCAAACGCACAACCGAATGCCACGGTGGCTGCAGCAAACATGGATAGTGGAACGTCGGGTCAGAGTTGAATTTGCTGATCAATATGCCAGGGATATTTAGGTCTGGGTTTAAAGACACACTGGAGCTTCGGTCTGGGAGACCACACAGCCTCAGAACCAAGTCTACATCTAACATTGTTGAATTAGTTCTTAGGTATTCAAGAAGTTCTCTTTTGTACATTTTGCTCAAAACTGCAAAAGCAGAGCAGGGATTCACACCTCCCTGTAAATACAACGCATCGTTTTAGGTAGATTTCTAGATTGTCTTTTTGACATTTACTTAATGTATTACATATTCTTTTAAGACATTAGCAAACTGTGTGGATTCTATGTGGAAGGGTGTTTGATTAACATTCACCAAATCTGTGAAATTATTTGACTAAATTACTGTAGCTGAATTATTACTTGAGCAGGAGTTTGACCACATTTCAAATCAGTATGCAGACATCAGTTAACACCTTAACAAACAGCGGTCTAGAGAAGGATAGACGGAAGTAAACACATTTTACCAAGCTTTTCCACCTTTTGTGGAAAAAACATTGAAAGCACAGAGAGTTGCTTTAAAAAAAAAAGTAACTTACGGAGGTTGCCAATTCAAAAAAAAATATTTCATGATAAGAAACCTACATGGGCGATGAAGTCACACAGGGATGAAGAGATGACTCCATGGCATGCCAATGGACCAGTTATTTTAATTGGACCTATTCTTTAACCCCCCAACCCCAATGCATGTGGTTTCATTCACAACATCGGTTAGTGTGTTCGACACCCGCCCTGCAGTATGAAACTAAAGAAAGCTGCCTTAAACCACAACTGGGGGGTAAAAAAAAAACTTTTCAGTCCCAAATAACAAAGCTTTCACACATGTTAAATGTTAGCATGTTTTCCAGACAGACAAAGTTGTATGTCAATGCATCATACAGGAAGGGATTTAGACCTTGTCGCTCTGCCGTCCATGTGCTCCGCAACTCAGTAAATGGGTCCAATGCAGAAACCAAACACTGCACTCACATCTATGGCAAGCATATCTCCTGTGTGTGATATGGTCCACTCCCACTACGGTGAAGTGACTAGCAAGAGGGGGCAAGGCATGGGGGAGGGGTCTGAGCAAAGTGTGGAGGTTTTAGCACCCCCTCACTCCGTCTGCCTTGTGTGTGTGTGTGTGTGTGTGTGTGTGTGTGTGTGTGTGTGTGTGTGTGTGTGTGTGTGTGTGTGTGTGTGTGCGGGCGTGTGCACCCAGGCGGATAGTATGGCCATACCAGCACATGCCTGTTTTGCAGACATGTGACCTGTGGGCTCCATTTTAACCAACTCCACGTCAGAGACGAAGGGGAAGAGAATGAAAGCAAGAGAAACAAGGGGTGAAAATGGGTGTTGGTTCTATAAGGGCCTAATAAGAGAATATTAAATGTAGAGTTATCAGTCCTCTTAAGAGAATAATAACACTAGGTTTACAAGACCTCATTAGACAATAACGACACTAGGGTTAATAAGGCCACAATAGATAATAATAACACTAGGGGTTATAAGGCCTCATTAGACAATAATAACAATAGGAGTTACATGGTCACAATAGATAACAATAACATTAGGGTTATAAGGCCTCATTAGTGAATAATAACAATAGGAGTTATATGGTCACAATAGATAACAATAACACTAGGGTTATAAGGCCTCATTAGAGAATAATAACGCTAGAGTTATAAGGTCTCATAACAGAATAAAAACAAGGGGTTATAAGGCCTCATAAGAGAATAATAGAGCTAGAGTTGTGAGGCCTCAAGAGAATAAAAAAATAAGAAGACATGCACACACAGACTTGTATCCACATTAGCAGCAGAGAGGGGTCCACATGAAATTATTAAAACAATTATCATGATCACTGATGTAAGACTGTTACCAATGGTTCCATCACTTGATTTCACACTTGGATTATACACATCTAAAAACTAGAGTAATGTTTACATGAGAGATTGAAAGTCATAGTTTGGGATTAGTGTTGGCCAACGAAATTACCACTAACATCTTTTATACAGGGATCAAGAGACGTGTAAACAAATTAATTGCGAAAATCTTAAACTGTTCCTTGAGAGGTGAGTTACATTAAGCTCTATTAAATCTGTATTTACCTCTATAGTTCTATGGTTTTTCACATTTACCTCTTATCCAGAAGGACTTTATTTCTATTTTCAAGGATCCTCTTGGTCCCCAAGTTGGGTTCGAACCTAGAACCCTCGGTTAGAATGACGAAGCTACAGGCTACCCTGTGTACAGCATGACTAAAATTTAAAGACAATTTTACCCTGTTAGCGGGACTGTGTTTACAGGAAATGCGAAAATTACCATTACATAACGAAATTACCATTACATTTTATTCACACTTCAGCTATCCAGCTTGAATAGAGTCCTTCATTACTTTATTTATTTCCTTCAAAAACTCTCAAACTGTCACTTCAACATCGAAGGTCAATAAACCTGGCCAGAGAAATGCCGTCAACGCGTTTCAGTTAACAAATATACAGCCACCCTTGAATGTGCCTCACAACACAACTTTATGTGAGGGCCTACCTAATATAGTCAACTCTAGGTGAGGGCCTACCTGAGATAGACCAGTTGTTGAGTGATGACTTCAAGTTACTAATAAAATGGTGACTCAGGCACACCAGAGCAATTTGGTCACCATGACATAAGCCGTTTTTAAATAGTGATAATGATAAAAAAAATGATTTGTAATTTTTCAATAATCAATGGGATATGTTGGATATCTGGAAGAGCAGAAAAACTTTTTCGAATTTAAAAATTGAAAATTTTTAAATTCGCAATTCTTTCTTAACTGAGCTAAGAAAATACAGTAAGTAGTTAAATGTGTATAGGCTAAAGTTTATTAAGCTTTAGTAAAATTTTTATGTGTGATGTTGTATTACAGACTTATTTTAAAATACAATACCACTGATACCTTTTCAGTGCATGAAGACAGTGATAGGGCAAACATTTTGGATGCACCAAACACAGCTAATTTTGAAAATATAAACAAAGGCACATTTGTTTGTCTGGTTCTCAAACACTTACAATTTTACTGCTTGATCAGTTGTAAACATTATAGACTTGTGATCTTTACAAAACACCGGTTTGGTTCCAGCAGTTGTCCCCTAAAGCGTCAACGGTTGTTGACACCATAGACTACAGGTAGAGCTAGTCAAAGAGCAATCATTCAAAGACGGTTTGTAAAAGTATTTACACATTTTCTAATTGGTTCAAACCTGTTCATAGAATCCTGCAGTAGAAAATTATTCATTTTGGAAATTATATTTTATAATTGGATATTGTTTAAAAAAGGCAAAAATTCCAAGTAACTTCCAAAAACCCCATCATATGAGAACAACTTGAATTGATGCATTCTGGACACACACAACAACAAAGCAATCTTTTGATAGCACTGCTCCGATGAAGAATAAAGTAACATCATGTTTCCATTACAGACATATAACACGTCTTCACACAGAAACATACACTGCCGACAACCTCTTTGTAATTCCATTGAACTATTTTAAATTATTAAACAAATACAACAAATGCTCAATAATCCATTAAAGGATAATTTCACGATGTTAGGAGGTTTTTCATCCTGAAATTAAAACACATGGGCCAAAAGAATGCACTTTGCATGGTTCAGTTTGTTTCCAAACAGCCATTATAAACCTTTGCTAACCTTAGCCATGACTATCTAAAAATCTAAATCAACTAAATTAACTCCATATTTGTCTTCATGTTAATTGTTACACAACTTCCATAGATATTTTAGCTGTTGGTGACTGAAGTTAGCTGAAGTTTGTAATGACTATTTAAAGAAGAACAGCCAAGAGTTTTTCTTGGTCCCCTTCTTCACCATTTTCTGGATGAGAAACCACCCATCAATAAGTTGTGAAATAATCAAATTCTCCTTTAACTGAGAAAGGAACTTGCCAAAAAAACATTCTATCTTCCAATTCTCCCTCTCGCCCTCCCCCTCTCTCTGTGCTTTGACGACCTACAGTACATAAAAGATATGCACTTGAATTCCATCTGTTGTCCTTTGGCTCACAAGTGAGGTTTACACACCTATGCTTTCCACATCTGGAGTCTGAAAATGTTCCCCACCTTGTAATGACAGAGAAGCACTCAGGGAACCTGTGCATACGAATCAGAATTTGAATGTTGCAGATGTACAAACTGTGGACACAATATATGACAAAATGTAAAGAAATTGGCAAACAATTTAGAGCTCCGTTGCTTCGCAACCCCTGGACTACACCATTTGGAAATTGGCCAAGGATTTCTGAAGACCAGCAACAAAAATACCATCACTTTCCAAAATCCAAACTGTCCATGTTCCGGCACTTTCGGGTGCCAAGCCTCACGGTGACATCCACAGTAGGGAGAAATTGGAAATTGAAACTGTTGCAAAACCTACTTCAGGAAATGCAACAACACTCAAAGCGGGACAACAAGGGAAGTGATGGGAAGCTCCACCCACCGGGCTCTCTGCTCATTGGTACTCAAGTGTAGAAGCATTCTGAGACAAAATGGCTGCCCTAGCTCATCCATCAGGTGGATGATGATAAACATTCAAAATGAATACATTTGGGTCTTTGATGAAAGGGGGTAATCAAACGCAAAATAGATAGTGAGTCAATTCCTGAATGTGAACTAAATCTAGGTGAAGAACCATTGAGACACTGAAGCAAAAACAGAAACTGTGAAAAAAAACTGAAATGTTATGACATGGTTATCACCTTTTGATATACCAAATGAGCTCCATCCTAAACCGACGTAACATGATCGTGAGTTTTACCTGGTTAGTTTCTTGACAGGTGCACACCGACTGTGTATTTTCTAAGTGTTACAGATTTTAAACACAAACATTTAATTTCCCATCATATGGTATACAGTGCATCTAAGCAGAGAAACTGGATACAAGATCCAAATATTCCTACAATGTGATTTGCTGTCCTGGGTAAATTCTGATTCCACAGGCACTAAGTCGAGCTCCCGCATATATGCCTCCCTTGAATTGATGGATACCACTCATTGTTTTTATACTTTCTAGTATTTTCAATGTGGGGTGTTGATGGTAAACTTGTGAATATGCAGACCATGTTTTATTTCAACACGGGGCTATTTCAACATGTAGTTTTTTTATTTTCTCAAAGTTTGTATCACACTCAATTAGATTAAATAAGCCTCAACAATGAAAAAGGACTTCATATTTAACCGGACTAAATTAAACCCTCTCTCATTGAACCATGCAAAACTCCCCCACCTGCTTAATAATGAGGTAATTGCTTAATGTGCGACGACAATTGAGGGAGTTCTCCTCTGTCTTTGCCTCCTCTCTGGTTTAACCCTTTCAGTGGAAAAAGATCTGAGAGACCTCTTTATCCTAATCCCAACATGCTTTGTTGCAGGTTGATTTTTTTTCAGAGCACTTTGTTTAACATCTACGCTTTCCCCCGAGAACCTTGATTTACTGATCTACTATACATTGGTGAATAACATACATTCTTCTAAACTCATTAGGTTGGAAATGGTTTGGATTTATGGCACCCATTACTGAGACAGCTGATCCCGGTTTAGATGGTTCAGATAGTAATGTGTGCAAAATTCTTCATCACATGTCAATCATTCTGAGTGTAGTTGCGGGTGATAAAATGTTCCAATTGTTGAATATCCTTCCTCTGGGTGGATCCTGATGGGAGTTAATAATCACTTCACAAACAGGCATACTGTGACTTGTAGGTCTGGCGGGGCCCAGGAGCTAGGATTTTGAGACCACAACATTGAAGAGAACTAGGTCATAACTTAAAGCCACATTAAATGTGCAATATGTGGTCGTAAAGGGCTGACTTTTAATTTGAAACCCACACCATTGTTTGTGGGGCATATCTCTCACATCACTTTGAAGGCATATGCAAACATGGTTACGTACAGTGTTAAATTCCAGAATGCCTTGAGCTGGAGAAAATGTGTTCATCAGTTTGAAAAGTTACACCAAATAAATGTTGTAGTGTTTGCCGTCTAAACATTGATGCGTATGGATTGAGATTCTAAATGCCTAGACCAGTTTTGAACTCGTTTTGCACAGTGTATTTTCACTACCCTGGGGAGGACAGATGTGAGGTAGCTGTTGGCTAAATCTGGTGCCATCACCTCTCTGTCACTTCTCAGATTTATTTTTTTGTTGCAGTTTATCCCCATCCAAATGAACGTAATTAATAATAGTATTAAATGAGTAATCAACATCTGGGAATTAATTATTTGTTTATTGAAAACATACTTACACCTTCAAACCTATTTATGGAAAGAAATTCTATTGTGTTCTATTCTGTTTCCTGAAATTTAGCACAAACATTTGAGTACATAAATGTCTGTTTATTTTAAATTCATAAGAATTCATTTACAACAATATTATTTTAAAATAAGATTAATCTGTTAATGCATATAACTACTTCAAACTTTATGCAGCACTTTATATTACAGCACATGAAGTTGTCAGTCCATGGTATAGTTTCTCACACTAAAAAAGATCCTTAAATATCCTTCGAAGTAATGTATAAACAAAATAAATAAAAACAAACCAGTTCATTAAATGGATCTGGTCAGAATTTTCACACACTCAAACGAAACCATGTAACAATTGTCTGTCAAACATTCATTTTATATCCTTCTGTTCACAATGAATCGATAAAGGGGACAAAAGTTCTCTCCAGTCATTTACTGTCACATCCTCTCTGTTCCTATAGAACCACGGGGGGATTGACTGTGGCCAAAGGTGCTGACAGATGTAACGAGCAGCATCCAATCAACTGTATCGCATCCAGAGTTGTAGCGGGGCAGCATCCAATCAACTGTATCGCATCCAGAGTTGTAGCGGGCAGTATCCAACCAACTGCATCACATCCAGAGATGTACCGGGCAGCATCCAACCAACTGTATCACATCCAGAGATGTAGCAGGTACCATCCAACCTATGGTATCACATCCAGAGATGCAGCCTGAAGGCCGGGCTCACCTGAACTGTTCACTCTGTCCTCGCTTTTCCCATATCAACTCGGAAGGACGCAGCGGTAGACACAGCAGTGATAGGCAGTTCCATAACAAGCCATCACAAGGCCACAAGACAAATGTGTCTGCACTGAGTTTTCAAAGCCACAAAGTGAAGGAATGATCCAATAAGGATGCTTGACCCGCAGACTGACTCGATTTGCAAAATGAACAAGATCGCACAGAATGCCCACCCGTGACATTATTCATCTCTTAACTAGCTCCACACATTGGAGGGGAAGATGTATTCAGTATTACAAAACACTTTGTATCCTTGTAGCCTTAATCCTTTCCTCAATATAAATGTCAGTCATTGAAACAGTAACCGTAGGTAGGACAACCACACCTGGCTCGTTCCACAGACCACAGTAAACCAAACACCAGGATGAACATCAGCCGGCCACAGCATCTTTGTATGTTAGCAGCAATACTTCTGCAAAATGTCCCTGTGACATATTATTCTATTATAACATTCTTGGCACACATCAGTGGGTAGGCAATCCTGGTACGGGACATCCGCTACAGGCACGTCATGCCTGTTTTATTTAATCAACCCAGAACACCAGTTGTGTTGAATTTAGTCTACAACTAACCTTACTTCAGTTACGTTAGTTGTACCCCACAAAAAACAAAAAAGAGGATTTGGAAACTGCAGTAAATGTGCAGTAACTGCAGTCAACTATGAAAGTTTGAAGACTGTAATTACAGAAATTCTGCAGTTATACTGTGATCTGAAATTTTTCTTTGTTAGGGCTAGTCAGAACAAACTCCCCACGGCACCTGCTGCACTACATATGTCCTTTGGAAGCCAGCAAAAAGCTATTTGAAGCAGTCCACTTCAGGTTCATCAAGATCCATTTGGGTAAGAGAAGAGCTCTTCCTCTGCTACTACTCAGGGAACAAATAAGTACGCCCTCCCCATAGGTTCCTTGATCTTGATTTCTCATTGCAACGGAAAAATACATATTGTTACACTAAGGCAAGGGGGAGTGCCCACCCCCCATCCCCCACTGCCATCCTACATACCCCATCTTCGCCTTTGCCCTTTTGGATGAGTTCACTGTATTCTTCACCCCAGTGAGCCTCCAGCGAAGCCAGTCCAACAGACACGCAGAAGTCATGGGCGAGGGGGTTGGGGGTGGGAGCGATCCTTACACAAGGAAGTGAAATGTTTTTTTATTTTTGTTTTTCTAAGACGTTCTGGTAGGCTGAACCGGCCTGAGTGGTTAGTATTCCAAAACCGGTGAGGTAAGGAAGTAAAGGTTGAGGTTGTAAATGTGATAAGTAAAAGTGAACAAATACTGTGTTTAGGCATGAAAGCTCTTCAGATTGAGGCCACTTTGAATTCTGTTCCATTCATGAAATATTATACATCTTTAATTACACCACACTTTGATGTTTTTATCCAAATTGAAATGGTCTGTACAATATTATAAAATAAAGTAACTGACTGGATTTCCCTTTCAGTCATTTTGTTTAAAACCTCTTCCTCAGCCAAATGTGGCTTTTCAATTGATGGTCCAAACGACCAGTAAGATGAATGATAATGAAACTAGAAAGAATTAAGATAACAGGTGTACAGAAAAAGGTTTTACCCCTATAAACAATGGACTTTCAAAAGGTATGGAAACCACTCAATAAAGTTTTTCTCACGATTCAACAGTTCTCAGGAAACTTTCATAATGAATCTTGAGAAAACTCCATCAAAATGTGTATCCATAACACCTGTGAATTTTACTATTTTTTAAACAACGCAACCAAATTTAACAAAGGCACATTACCATCTAATTGTCTAGAAAAACATCCTCAGTTTCCCATCGACGTATCCTTGTAAAAATACTTTTTATATATGCATCACACAGGCCCAATAATTTTGTTATAAGAGCTAGCGCGTTTTGTGCTTCTCAATCCCCCACCAAATGCCCCCCTCTCCAGCTGTTTGGTGCAAAGCCACCCCTGGACATCTGCACTCTCCAGGAGGCTTCTTCTGGGTGACGTGCCCTTGGATGGGTGGGGTGGAATGGAGCACGATGGTGAGGCAAGCCTCCAAAATGGAGGGCCCCCTTCCCCTCTGTCCGTCCACACAGGGACTCTACCCCAGGGCCTCCCTGCTTCGACCATCCACCCTCCCTCTCTCTTTCACCTTTGTTTCTGAGTCACAATTACTCACATGCTCGGCAGAATGTGTTTCCTGACTACAACTCATCATTTTCATGTATGTGCTACTGCGACGCCTGCACAAGTGTGTGTGTAGGTGGGAGGGGCTTGGGGCTGGTTTCCCCTTGCATTTCCAATTGCAGCTCAGTAATGCCCAGGTCTTATACATGGCGAGGAATCCACTTGGCCGCACATTGATCCCAGTCGAGTGAATTACTCCTTTCCACAATATATAGGCTCGCCCATTCATCGCAAAACTCAAAGAGCTTGTCGTTTTTTATCTCCTCTGCTTTTCTTCCTTTTCACCCTTGGCTTCTTCCAGGTCAACGGTTAAAAATTTGTACCAAATTTCACGAGACTTCAATCACCCTGCATTTTTTTCCACATGGCAGCAGTGGTTGGTTGATGTGGCAGGGGGGCGGAGTCGGGGGGGGGTGTAGTTGCTAGCGGTGGACATGGTGAGTCAGGCCTCGAGCCGAACACTGTGAGAGGATCTGAGTGGGGAGTGGGACTCAGCCCCTTTAAAATCAGGACAGATGGTTCAACCCAGAGAGGAGGGAAGAAGGCACATTTGCAAGGGGTTGGGGGTTTCTTAAAGAGATAGTGCACATTTTCTGCCCCTGCTAGACCCCACCCACAGATCCCCCGCCACCCTCTCCAATCCATACACACATACACAAATGGGCCCACTCCTCTTTACCCCCTCCCACTCACTCTCCATCTACACCAAACCACAACCCCCCACTCGTTTTTCCTTTCCTTCTGAAAGCTCATAAGGATGTCGCCCCTGCCTCTCCTCCCCTACACTTTCTTCTGCAACGGAAGCCCCAGAGAGAGAGAAAATGAGAGAAAGATCGAAAGACAGCGAAGAGAAAAAAGGGGACTGAGAGCAGCTGATCGTATAACCTTATAGAGGAGTGTGCGTGCGAGTGTGCGACGGTTCCTCGTATCGTTTTCTATCACTCACTCACTGAACCACTCGCACACTGTTTTCTCTCCTCGTTCTGCAAGGCATGCAAAAAGTTACGTCTCGGGAATGTAATCAAGCACAGAACGTGCTTTTTTGCCGGGTGGGTGTGCGTACGTATTGGGAGAGGACATAGCGCGCGAGGGAGAAAGACCGACAACCTTTTCATGTGCTGCAGCGTCAACTGACTCTCCGCGCTGCACACAGGTGTTCCAGTCAGCTGATTGGTCGCACCCCTCTCTCTCCCAACGCCCCCGCCCTCGCCTAGCCTTTGGTCGTACAACAATCCTGATAGGAAGAGTGAGTGTGCGGGCTGCGAGGCTTGAGACAGGCAAAGGGGACCGATACTACGGTACTACGTGTTTACCCAACAAAAGGGTTTGATTGAATCAGATTAAGACTTTATATCTGACCACATATGTGCCACATATTTTAGGCCGTTGTTTGCAACATCGCAGGAAAGAACAGCCTAAAGAAAATCTGACCTATTTTTCAAAGGCTCCAGTTTCTGCCTCAAACTTTCAGTGATACTTTTCAAAGACATTTCAATTATTTTCAATGAAAATTAGATTTTTTTTTAATAATCATATCTGGGGCTTTCCGCCATAGCAACTTTTTTTATTTAACCCTAAAAGCGCATAATTTAAAACGTATAAAGGCAAAAAGGTTTTGCAACCAACTATTCTCGCACAATTAACTATAGTTCTATCAACGTCTGGTCTAACTTTAATCCAGAGGACAATGTATGTGTTGAACTTCAGCGCAACAGTAACAGGCAGCCTTACAGGATGGATGGCAGGCAAATGGGAGGATAATTACAGAACAGTTTTACAAAACAAACAATTACTGTAATGAACTCAATCAGGAGTGCGAAGGGCACGCTTTCATTTTCACTAAGCACTCCTGCGACCACAATGCCACCCAAATACAGATGTGCGTCGAATTTAATGGCGAATTCCTTCCTCCCGCCTGGCAGAAACAAGTGACCTGGCAGCCTATAAAACACGGCCGTGAAGTCACAGTATAGGAAATCAACCTTTCTTTTTCCTCTTTCAATTTTGTCCAGACTTTTGTTGGGTGATGCTAGAATCTCACAGGTAGGAGTGGGAGAAGGCTATTGTTGTTTTAATATATGTATATTTTACTAGCAACTGGCATCTAAGAAAGGGTCTGGAACTGCCCTTCTGTTTCAACATCTCTAAGTGTCAGCACAGCAAAACATGGCGGACACAGCGGTGCAAACCGCTAGGTCCGTGGCTATGTAGCATTCCTCCTAAAAATATGGAATCCGCAGAAGGGGAAACCGGGCCATGCTCCCCCCCCCCCCCCCCCCCCCCC
>JACXGI010000148.1:7358-57458 GCA_016801175.1 Esox masquinongy | reverse complement strand
AGGCTTTCGGAGGACCGGGGGTCCAGGGGGTTTGTAAGCGGATGAAGTGTTGTACATACTACAACAGCTCGTACACAAGACAGGTAGCCTATATCGAATCCACACTTGCAGAAGAGAAACGTAGTCTAATGGTCAACAGTTGTTTGTTGAGTTTTGGCAAGCCATGTCCACGAGATAGTTAGTGAACAAAAAAATATGTTACTTCTCCAAACATCCAACACAAACTATGAGTTGTCACAAGTACAACAACACACTGTGAGCCATTTCAATGCCCAGGGCCACACCAGATTCTTTGCAATGGGGGTGTTTTTCCCCTCCCTGCATGCATTTTTTATTCCTAGTGCAGTTATATAAGGAGGGACAGAGCAAAGGGGGGAGTGCACAATTGGAAAGGACTTTCCCTCTGAAGACCCTTCCCCAGACACCACCTCTGTCCCTCCCTCTCTTTCTATTGCACTCTCTCTGACACACACACAACACTCACGTACACACACTGCTACACTACAGCAGGTCTACGTCACTTACAGGCCTTAGCCCCCCCCCCCAAAGCTGCAAAAAGGACACACCTTGTGAAGATATACATTATATGAATCAATCTGCTTAAGCCAATGTAAAGAAACAATAACACACAGGCCAACACATTGAAGTTTGAATAGTTACCAGCGTCATGACAACAAATTACATCAAGATAATACGCTGAAATAATTTCAAAGCAATGAAGTCAAAGTTAGACTTTGTATTTACATTACAGGTGAAATATAACAATGAGGTGGTACTGCACTCGTGTCAAGTCACGTGGTTCCTCGAAAAGCATCAGCCAAAGGAGCAGCTTTTGAACAAATTTCAGTGCCTCATAAAGTGACCACTTTATTCAACTGTTTTTTCTTTATTCACTAAAGCCCGCGAGGCCTTGCTTCTCATCAACATCGAATTAGTCCTAGCTTTCATTGGAAGTCTGAAATAACACGACACAACGGATAGCCTACTCTCGTTCCATTTACATAATTCTCAAATAATTGGTCATGTTTTATATTTTCAGGTGATTGTTAAACTAAATAAATAAGGTACGAATGATTTGAGCCTACCCAGGCCCTGAAAGAAATATACAACGTGAAATAAAATTCCTAATTCAGGTTTAGGAGAATTTGGCCTACGCTGTAGTTGAGGTATTGCGGCCATTTTGAGTGAGCAAGATATAATGCCTATTCAAAACAAACGGTTGGCCTATAATATTTCAGTTAACATTAACGCCTTCAAAGACCTATCGGTGGCAAAAAACTACGAATGCTTCATTAAGAAGCAGAGAGGGGTGAGTGCCTTGCAGCAGCGAATAAACGAGACTGCAAAATTACACCCACTGCCATTCCTGAGGCTCGCCATTTTTCGAACTCAAGTGACGTTGGACGACTTATCTGAGTGCTGGGGACCACGTGTTGTGGCCAGACTATCACCTAAGTCAGTATCCTCTAACTGTATTTCTCAGTGCCATTCAAAGTTTGTAACTTACAGTTTCATTCGAATTACTTATAATCATATCTGTGAATTAGTTACTTGGGCAAAGACTGCAAATAACCCATGAATTAATTAAAAGTATAATATTTATTTCACATATAGACATAGAATCCACCCATGAATGATACTGGAATCGTTCGTTGCAAAACATATTTCTGTGCGGATTGAGACTACTATATGCACATAATTATACGCTGATGGCTACCTTGTATTGCTGAGTTGTATACAGTGTACCTAGGCCTACGCCCAACCACCAGACTACATAGCCTACTAGTATTACAGAAAACACGTGAATATATGCTATTTGGGTACTTCATTAAGTGTCTTTGGTGTATTTAAATGTTTAGTCGTCAACAGGTCTTTTAATTCACATTAATTTCAATTTCCTATGTGTGATAAAAGGTAGATTTAATGATTTTTAAACCAAGCTAAAATTTCGAAATATTTTTAGCTGGGTCAACTGTAATCGAAAGAGACATATCACCATTTTGTTAGGACTGTTGCTGTAAATATATAGGGATATATATATAGGGATCTCTCAAATTATTCTTGATAAAAATTCATTAAATTCACGTGAGCATTGCATTTCATCACAATATATATGTTTTCTGCAACACACACAAAAATATGTCTGTTTAGTGACAAAATACGAATTAAACCAGAGGAAGAATAGGTACGTGCACTTAACCGTCTTATACTAGGCTACAGTACTTGATGTTTGTTTTATGTTTTCCTCCAAAATTCTATCCATAAGACTAAAATAATGCTGAATCAACATTATAAGTCAATATCTTTCACTTGCGTTACATTATATTGCTCTAATCGTTGTATAATAAAAGGAGAAATGTTATTTCAGAGCTTCGCTCTTTGTAATGGCTAACAGCAGCGAGACAAACTATCAAGTTTCAATCAAAGATAGGCATTGCAAATCAATTGTCACTAGGCTATGAGTTAAATTAAATGTCAACATGTAGGCTAGTAGGCGAGTACAATCATGTAACTAATAACACAGCCGTAAACATTGCACGTAAAAAGTAGGTATGTGGCCCTACACATTTTGAGTAAATAATTACGTACACAGGAAGGCCTAAATGCAAAGCATTACTGGGGCCTTTGCGTTGTAAAACAAACGCAATTTAAGGATGACGTTGCAACAAATATTCTCTTCTCTATGCAAGAAAAGTGACCAAAGAGTGTTCCTTTGCAGACTATCCTTTCGTGCCTATGCAGACAAGTCTCGTGACACCACATACTCCACACGAGTAAGCTACCGTTTACAGCAATGCCATTAAAGAGTAGCCATACACACAAAAGCAGCACAAATATTGGATTGGCGAGGCCCTTTTCCACACACTCAGCATACAACTCGACATGTTTTGGATGTATTAACTTGAATTGCAACATAGCCCTTTTCCAGCCACACGCCATACATTACAGTGTGCAACAATTTAAGTCATATTGGGGGAGGGGTGCTAAATACCTTTGCTTCTTAGGGACAGAGTGTTCGACCTCGATACGTTTCCCATGAAGCTCCACTTTACCTGTGAATTAAATGTGTATGTTGAAAAACATCGTGGCCATGTCCTTCAGTTAGAGTAAATAAAATGCTATGTAAGTATTTGCGGTCAGCAAATAATATATACCATGTGACTGACTAAGTTGTGTGTGTTTCTGTGTCTTGTAATGTCTAATATGCATTTAGTATGTTCAAAATATGTAGCTGAGGCCTTCTGCCACGAAAGGCTTGTTTTGGTTGAAGAACTTACACTGCTGGCTCAATTGAAAAAGTAATTCAACGTCTTAACTGTGTATTAACTCATTAACTCATATATCAGGTCCTAAGAACATTGTTGATCTTTTACAACTCACTGTTACCATTCCCGCGTGTCCTAATGCAGTTAAAACACTTATTAAAGCGTTTCATTCTGATATTTGTGTAACTTAATAGTCCATCTCAAAATGACATTGTCAAACATTTAATAACAGCTGAAGATACACTTTTGCCTGTCCTTGAATCCATGATCTATTTCAGGCTTAACACACTAACAGCATGGCGATCATCTCGCTATATAGAACACACATCACATGCTTGGCAGGAAATTATGAAAATACGTTTAAGGAAATCAAGCCAATCCGTGTGGTGCGAGCAGAAAGATAGACTAATTTGATAATGTTAAAATCAAAGCCGTTAATCTATGAGAGAATAGCATTTTTATCTTAGCTATTACAGTGGCCTATTGGCCAAAAGGGGGAGGGGTACGATTTGATTCTATAGCTCTACAGAGTACACAGAACCTTGTCATGCGAGGAAGAAGAGTGCATGGTTTCGGCAAGTAGCCTAGAAGCGTGAGGACATCAGGCCGAAATATATAGGCATCTTGCTATCCAGGACTAACCATGTGTAGCAGGGTAAGCAAATGGAACTGAAATACATTATGATTCTATTAGAAATATGTATATCTTGATGTCCACATTCAAATTTATGTGATGTGTCCCGTCTCCCGGTAAAAGTTGAGTAGCCTATCTTGTTGTTCAGCCAGGCACTTCATATCTCCCCTCGATCATTAAATGAAAACAAATGTAATATTTGTTATACTAGATGTCTCTTAATTTGATCGCCTCTTACGGAACATTATAAAATTTGGACATGTGAGGGGAATGGGCAAGCCCATATATTTGAGCCTAGGTGATTTCCCCATCGAATGAAATTACATAAAGGGCAGACGCTATTGAAAGGGCTAATTTACGTTCAATTACTTACCAGAAAATGTTTCAATGGCTTTCATAGCCCATTGGTCGTCCGGACAATCAACAAACGCGTAACCAGTTTTCATAAGAAACTGCCCGGAGTATGGAATCTTGTAATCATCAAAGGTTTTAACCAAGTCCTCTGCAGTCACGTTTTCATTCAAATTTCCAATGTAAAGCTTGTTCATGTTGAAAAACAGAGGTCCTTCAATTGAAATGAAAAATCTGAGTAACTAAACTTTTTCTTTGAAAACGCAACAAGATGGATCTACCCAGGACGATCACAGATTGAAAGCACTTGCAAATGTCCACAAGCAGTAAAAGAAAACGAAAGGATTTTTTTGAAAAGTCAACTAAAAGAAAAAGGAAAAAGTTGAAAGTAGTCGTAATGTTGTAGTCTGATTACGTCCAATACTGAAGTGGAGAAACCTGGACTGCACCAAACCTAAGCGAATGAATCGCACTATGTAGAAATTGATCAATTTGAATTAATTTGATGGTGGTTATGGTGGAATAGTGGTAGAAGTATGGCGGGATCGGGAGAATTGTTTTCCTCTCTCTGCCCCTCTACCTCGAGTTGTACCCTGCACTGTCACAGATCCTTCTGCCTGGCGATGGCACCGCCTCTAAACCGACTCGAATTCACTAATTTTTTTTTGTTTGCAAAGAGGAAACCACGTGGTATCGGAGTAGCTAGAGAATGGGCCAGCCTCCTGGCCGAACGGCTCACCAGATGAGTGTGAGAAGCGAGCCTCCGTGCTATGCGCTCCACGGTGCTGTGTGCGTAGGCCTATAGGCTTTATGCATACGTAGCCCACACATGCGCGAGTATGCTCTGCTTATGCGCTGAATATTTCAGTCACTGGGAGGGGAGACTTCCTCCAAGACGCGGATGTGTGTTTTGTCTTTTTAGATTGAATTCTCAGGTTTCTTATCGGAGAACACAATGGATGGCGGCGGACGTTTGTGAGTTGAGGTCGACTTAGTTCATCAGTTTAATTAATGTAACTACATTTGGTCATGACATTTTTTCCCTAAGCCCACCCCTTGAAATCATCCCGCCTCTCTATGAATATGCATTGTAGTAAAGAATTTGCTCTCCCTTATGTTACATAAATGACCTATGTGGTGAACTTCAAGTCAGTTTCGAAAGTAGAGGCTCGAACAAAAAGGCTGAGGGGACGTTGTTAAGCAACGAGGAAACCGTCAGTCAGTGTAAATACATTGTAACAAAGTGCGGAGTGTGGAAGAAAACCGTTACATTGTGTTATTGTAGATTTGTATCATTGTTGCATTCGCTGGCCACCATGGGGAAGGCCTTACTGGACCCATACGTCATTTTGGGCCATTATTTCGCCCTATATACAGGCTTCTTATCAATTTGCATTAATAGGCTAATTGAAAATACATATGGCAATGGCATACGCCCAAGCCGATACGGTTACAACACATCCATAACTGAGACCCATGAAAGCCAAAGAAGAACTCAGTTGCTTCCGCTTTCATGATATTTCTATAGGGTTTATGGGAAACCCACAGCTCGCTGGAGCCACTCGGTGCATTGCCTACGATTCCAACACGCGATAGACGCCCTATCTCCCGATTGAAATTTCAAAATGGAGGACCCAGCGGAACACGCTGGCGCAGGCCCCAAAAGCGCCGAGAGCAGCATTTCAGTGGAAGGCGTAATGCAGTTTCTGCAGCCTGCGTTCGTGATAGTTGAGATTAATCAAAAGTCGTATATATTGAACTTATACATACGTTTAATGCAATAATGCAATTCACTTTTCCCACGGAACCTGTAGGCTACTCTTAATAAATTATGTACTGAAGTAACATTGAGCCGGAAAGTTGACCGTGGCATGTTTGTAGCCAAGCAGTTCCAACGTATAGCTTATACCTCTCGGTTGTAAAATTACTTTTGCTAACAGACTTTGCATGGTTGAAAGAAAGTCTAAATAAGAGGTTACAACAATGTCATTATCTGTAACAAAGGGCAACGAACCCAGTTAATCTTTAACACGTGTTATGAAACAGATTTCTCGTTATTTATTAATAATGAAATAATATGATGCTACACTGGTAAAAAAAAGTTGGTTTTGTGGAAAAACTTTATTGTTATAGGTAAAATTATTGTACATCACTAGTTCTAATTCTTACTAGTTCTTAATGGAAACAAAAACTGTTCTCCCTGGAACCAAAAAAGGGTTCCCCCTATGAAAGCCCTTTTATTTCTTATTTTGTGCACATGCTTGAGCATTAACAGCAAAATAGTAGATTAATTGAATTTATTAGTTTTATATTTTAATGACACAACTTAAAATTTTATTACAATCTCACAAAACCCCTTTTTTGGGATCCAGGTAGAACATTTTGAGTTCCAGTAGATTCCCCTTTGATTCCAGTTAAAACCCTTTCAAGGTTTCATGCAGAATTCTGAAACCAAAGGTTGTACATGGAATAAAAAAGGGTCCTACCTTGAAAAAGTGTTGTAATATGGTGACAAACCCCCCAAAAATGTAATAATCTGTAACATAATCTATAGCTGATATTTCTAAAGCTTTGGCTTCACACAGTTACTGCAGATGGAACAGTGTACGAACTGTAGCCTACTGACAGTAAACCGACCAAATTATGTTTCAAATTAACCTTTAGTAAGCCTATTGCTACCTTTTGTAGTTAAATTTTTTTTACACCAAGAACCTTTACTGTTATGTCATGCCATGAAATGCTGTCCATTCATTGTAGAGACTTAAAGGGACACTGTGTAGAACGTTTGCCTCTAACGTTTACAAGACTACATTTTAAACAACAGCCCTACTTGACTCCTCCCCCCTTACTGAATGAGACCAGAATAGTATTAACAAGTCCACATGGAAAATTAGTGGGTTTGGGGTTGTGGGGGATAGAACTGTGTGTCCAAAGCGAGTATGAGCACTACAAGTTAACGAAAACTGACAGACGGACCAGCGATGATGTTTCAATGGAAAATATCTCAGACACGTTAGTGGAAAAGATTATGTGAAACGTTAACTTAAACCTTTCGCTGCATGTGTCTTCTGGTCATTTATGATCGTTGTACAGTAAAAATCGCACATATTGAGTCTTTAAAGGTAGTCCGTTCAAACTGACATTGATGCAGAAAGTAAAATATTAGCCAGATAATTTTTGGAAGAACATGAAGCTGATAACTTAAAAATGTCTGACATTCTAATCCCACCAGAAATAATCTTGTTTTACTGTCTTAATCTTGTGTTTGCTACCATGGAAAATATAATCAAATGCTGAATAGCTACAAAACATCAAACTATTCTTTTAATATCAGCTTTGTGTGTGAATGTAGAAGTGTTAACATTTCTCCAGTTTTTTTTTTTTTTTTAAATCAGCCTCTGAACCTATTTTGTCATAAAAAATACAACTGATAAGTGAAGCAACATTAAGAAAATGCTTAGGCCCTAATTGCTTTTGATACTCTGATTGGTTTGAAATGATCCTGTCGTTGATCACTACTTTGTTTTGTGCCATATCCCTCATTTTAAAGTCCCCTTAGTGAATGCAATAAAAAGAGTTTAGACTGAAATATTTTGAGAATGATAGGGCAGAATAATAATATTATAATACTATCATGTACTTGGTGCCGACTACTTGTCTGAGTTGTGGGGTAAGTACTCAACTTGAGTGAGCTCCTGCTGAACCAAGTCAAGAACTTTACTCAAGAACAAACTGTCATGTCAAAACCTAAATGGTTCAGTATTTCTTATGCTCTTTGGTACAGTATGAGAGTATTGGGCAGTGGGGAGCTTTTTGGTACAGTGTGAGAGTATTGGGCAGTGGGGAGCTTTTTGGTACAGTGTGAGAGTATTGGGGAGTGGGGAGATTTTTGGTACAGTGTGAGAGTATTGGGGAGTGGGGAGATTTTTGTTACTGTGTGAGAGTATTGTGGAGTGTGGAAGGTTTCTTGATCGACAAAATACTAACATGATTTACATAAAATACCCTGAGGTTAAGAAAGTAAATAACTTGAGCAACTTGTAATGTTCTAAATGGAAAGATTTTAAAGTCAGGTTTTATGATTAGGTATGACATTTATTTATTGCCACCAAAGTTTGCACTCATTGAAATGTTTCATGCAGTGTAGCTATTAAGGGGAGTCACATAAAAACAACTGTGCCTATTAGAAAAACTAGAGTGTATTTGAACACTGATTAATGTTGACACAGGTTTTATAACTTGTGTCAACTTGTTTCACAAAACCAATAAGGCTGTCAAATTTGCCATAAGCCAACATATTGAAAACGAAGATCTTCAGCAGGGATTTGGGTTCTGCTTCATCCCAACCCCTCCAGAAGGTTAATCGCCTGCACACACCAAGAATGAAGCTGTAGAAACAGATGTGAGCAATGATACGATAACCCTCGTATAGGGGTTAGGTGCCTTGCTCAAGGGAACAACAATGCATCCTAGGATACAGCAAGTGAGCGGGACCAGAATTCGTTACACCGTGAGTTGATCAATTGCAGTTATCTCTCCCTCCTGTTTTATGGCCAACTTGACAGAAACCTCCTTGTAGAGGTTTCACAAGAGAATGCCATCCAGTCAGTGTTATGCACTGTCAGTCACTATAGCCTGCCCGATAAAAGGATTTAGCGCATACAAAAACAGTAATTTCAGTGGACACCCGCTGGCCCATCATGAGGATGTCCTTCGTTGTCAGGTTCACAAAAGCCTCCCCTTCCCTCTGCTTCTTTACTGGTCTACCAGCACTGTGTGTGTTTCTGTAACAACCAGGCTGAACTGCCTGGGTTGAAGGCTGGTGTGTGGCTTGGATTTTGGGTTGGACACAAAGCAGATTGGAGTATTAGGAAAGTTGCAATGCAAAATAAATAATACAAACAAAAATTACCCACTTGTGTTTCAATTTGATTTCCTTTAACGGACCCAGCTTACCTCTTCTCCAGCTCTGGTGGTGTCTGTGTGTGTGTTTTGGGGGAGAGGCAAAGAAAGAGTTGAAGAGGTTTGGATAAGCAGGGGATAAATTGGGCGGGAATGCAGAAGAAGAATAATGGACTTTTTGCATGGAGTGAAAAACCTGGTAAATATTGGTGGCAGAATACCAGACAGCATTTTTATACAGCTTTAGTAGGTTTACTAGGTTTGATACTGTGTCCATGAAATATCATGGATTGATTAGGTATACTAATCTACTCAGAAAAACAATATGATTAGGTGCAATAACCCTGAACAAAATAAACACATACACACATGCCAACACATTTCTTTAGTTGTATTGTTACAAAATTAACTTGTGGATCTTAGGTTGATGCCAAATGAAAGTAACACTAATAATATGCTATATAATATGCTATCTGTCCCAAAATCTACAACTGGCTGATTTAAAAATACATAACATGTTCCTTTCTTTTCATTTAGGACTGTTTTATTTAATAGAAACAAATAATGTCTTGCATCCCAGCACAGAATCGAAACAGAACAGGACACTTTTGTGTCAGTACTTGGTTATAGATTTTGTCACTGTTGCAAACTTTCACACACATCACTGTCTCCTATACTCTTCAGTTGGCTGGGACTCACTGACTTCAAGGGCTAGACATTTGTTTATGTTTATGTAGGCTTTACTGCGTAAGTGTCCATACTGTCTGAACTTAGAGATAAACTGGGAAGCCTGCAGTTATCTAACTGGCTAGTCCTAGAAACTGCATGGTGAGGTTAAACAGCTTTTGACTACCATGACCCCCCGCTCATGAAATGTCTTCCAGGGTAATCTTAAGATAGATGTTCTGGTGCCCATAAGGAAATTCAAATGTTTAACAAATGACTTTTTTAGTTGAATGTGATTGTTTTTCTTAACGTGTGTGTGTATTTCTTATCTGTGCATTTGTGTTTTATTATTGCGGTAATACAGAGCTTGACTATAGAAGGGACCTGGGTCTCGACTTGGTTTTTCTATATAAATAAAGTTACAACTTTTATTTATATAGTTTCTATATTAGAAGTGTATTTTAATGTATGTGTTGTTACTTGAATAGTTCTATGTTTTGAATGGACCCCAGCAATAACAGCAGCTATTCTGTAAGAGTTAACTGGGATCCAAATAAATAAATAAAAAAATGAAAATGGAATTCACTGTGAATATGCAGCACAGGTAAAATACAAATAAAAAAGGGTGCGACTCTCATGCCTGAGTTACACTGCCTCACACACAAAAGTGGCGACAACTTAGAGAATGGAAGGAACACCTTAAACAACACTTGATTGAGCCAAGGTAGAAGTTCATATGCATAGATCTAGAATGGCAGCCTTTTCTCCTATATTCAGGGTATCACTTGAGTCTTCTCAAGATTTTCTATGGAGCTGTTTCTGATTTCTGTGGATTCTCCATGTTATAGCTGACAGATACAGACATTTTAAGAAATCCAAAACCTATAGGATGCATTTAACCTAGGAAGAAACAAAGTTGTTTAATAACACACAAGGCGTTATTGGGGGCCCACTCTTACATGGAAAGAATGTTGTCAAGCACTAGCCTTTCTTAATCTTGATATATTTCATGTAATTTATGATTTAAATTGGAATATCATAATCTCTGCTTAAAACGGTAAAAAGTACCCTTTTCAGAGGCTCAAACTGATGGAGAATAAAGAGTACTGTGCTTGAGCGCTTTTGTCAAACCAGAATCCACTTTTTCAGAATAGTTTACATGTAGGCCAAAACTGAAACACTGTTTGCCAAAAGTAGTATTTACAAAACCCATAAAGACTGAAAAACATTAAATCTGCAAATCAATTACATGTATCAAAACAAACAACTTATTTCAAGTTATTTCAGTCAATCATTACACAATGGCCAAATAAATATTATACTATTAAGACATACAAACATGATTAACCCCCTTTTATATGACCATGCAATTTCTTACTAAAATTCCAGTATGTAACCTTCAAAACATGTAAACATTTTATCAAAGCATGGACTGTATTCTTTTTTCCCAAAATTATTTTACCAAAGATAACCAATGCAGAAAGAATTACAATCAAGAGCATGTTAATCCAGAAACAAAAGGATTTATTTGAACTTTTTCCTTTTTGTCCTTTACAAATTCAATACACAGATAAAACAATTAAAATACACCTAGGGTACAAATCACTGCAAACACATATTTGACACAGATAGCGTACTGTATAGAGTCCGGTAATTGTGAAATACATTCTGGTGTACCACTGTATTCATTAAATGCTATTCCAGGACTACCAGTGACATCGGTGATGCAGTGCAAGTGAAAGCTGCTGCAGTTGATTAAACAGATTCTAATCAAAAGAGCTAAGATACACAGGGAAATCAAGTTGAAATCAAATGTGCCCAAGGAAGATGCACGCTGGTGCCAAACAAGGACACAAAGACACTGCTGCTTCCGAGGGAACGTCCTGGAACCTGGCCCAAAACTGGTGGTCAGTTTGCTTGTGTGCACTCACCACTTTTGTTTCAGTGCCATGATGGTATTGACTGATTGATATCTAGAAGTAGGACAGAGACATATAGTAAACATGCTGAAGAGCTACTGTAAACATTCAAGAGGGACAAGAGGCTGACGTGAGATACAGTCGAGACCAGGAACAGAATTTGATGTAGCTGATACACTGGTGAAACACATTGACATAACTATCTACAAGAACACAAACTGAGATCAACAATATAGCATGTGATTTATTGGACACAGGGGAGAGAACAGAGTCCAACAGACACTCAGGATAGTCCAAGAACATAATTTAGCATTTGTTGTTTCCACATTTGAAATGTCCAATGAGACAGTGGCACAACTGTGTGCGAGTTACAGTACAGCCTACAAAGCTTACAGGGATGCTGTTTTACAAGTAATCTCGCTGACAGGAATCCCAGGCTCAGCTGATATAAATGCATCTGAATGAGGGGACAGGGCAGTGTTGAGTTGATGTGTCCCTGGGTTCTCCACAGGGCCTGGTGTAGGAGTCTCTTTGCTGTCCCTGTGGTCCCCTTACATCATCTGTTGTACTGAGGACATCTTCAGGGGCGTCTATTCTATGATATCACTGGGTTGAGCTGATCCTGACAATTATGTGTTTTACGTGTTTACTTGGGATTTCCCCCTGGTTGTATCTCACCACAGAAGTTGACGTGTTGAATCAATGAAGGGTTGACTCAATGAAATTCACAGTTTGCTTTTGATTAGGCATTCATCTGTAAAGTTTATATATACAAAATGACTCAACTTTACATGACAATTTGAGAATGTAGCCAGATTTAGCATTCAGCTTATCTTTTCCGGAATGGAATGTAAACAAAATAATTCAGATCAAACTGGATGTGAGAATACTTGTCTGAAAAGTCATAAAACATCAGTTTAAAAAGCTTACACCAAAACTGCAAAGCCCTTTGTCAGTACTGATCACTGAACGGCTTTGCATTCAAAGTGCAACAGGCAGAGACGTAGCTGCTGTATATAAACAAATATTCAAATTCCAAAAGTTTGTAGAACTTGATACAGGATAAGTGGAAATGAAAATAAAACTAACATCTATGTTGTAAGAGTAACACAATTTGAACATTTACTGCAAGAAGTTAATAAAAAAGTACAACCAAAACTGCATTTTTAGGGTTAAGTTCCATGCTTGGAACATTTACAAATAGCCCAGTTAAATTATTTTAATTCAACCTCAGTTTCATGACAAAAAAACTTTTTCAGTGAATTTGATTCTGTTTTTTAAATAGAAAAACCTAAGACTTTTATTAAACTTAATTCTGTTAATTACTGACAATTTTGATTGTTTGTTATTGTTTCTGGCAGTTTGAGTAATTCTGCCAGATCAAAGGTTACAAAACAGGTTTTAGGAAACATTATGAAATTGTATTTTTTATTAAAATAATAATTTTCAAAACTTTACAGTTTATATACTGTCTTTTGCAATTCACAAAATCAATAATAAACCTACTTCTGATGATGTGATGCAAAACATTATTAGAGCTTCCTGTAATCCGGTATTATTAATTGGAGATGTTGGTTAGTGATCAAAATAATGTTATAGGATCTTTGTGGTAAAAAGAAAGATATAAATAGAATACAAATTATAGGTTTGCTTATATTATTTTAAAGTCAACGGAACTGAACACGGGCAAGTAAACCAACAGAAACAGCAACATAATTCAAAGATCTGATTCTTACCACTGACTTGCCTCATGCTTCTTGTGTTGCAATCGAATAGGAGAGTTTCTGTTGTTTCAGTCAATGCTCAAAATGGAGAGAGGGAGGGAGGGGGAAAGGGAGAGAAAGAAACTTATTTCCCAAGAGGAGCGCGCGAACAGGAACAAACTCGAGCAAAACAATGAAAACGGTATTAACTGAACATTAAACATGTAGGCTAAATAAAAATCTATGTTTTTAGCGTTAGTTTCTATGTTACAAAGTTTTAGTTGACCAAAAATCATAGCCACATTTCATCATTGCGTCGCAGAACCTGCAGTTTAAACGAATGGCTTTAAACATCTTGACAAATACTGTTTGTCACTGGAATTTCAGCGCCTGCAATTTTATTGACCCACATAACGAACTATACTATTGTTTGTTTGTCATAGTTTCTGGCAATTTGAGTAATTCTGCCAATTATTTTCTTCACTTGTAATTGGCTACGGAAGATATTTTGGAAAATCAACATTTCTGTGTTCAGAATAAGGCTTGATTAAGAGGTGGTGCTAAATTACGTTTTACCCACCAAGGGTGTTTTGCTCGTAGCTACCTACCCCCACCAAGTGGACATGTGGAGATAACGCATCGCATTTGTGCATACATGAACTGAAATACATGCTTTCAAGTGCATAGTTTTATAATGACCTCACAACATACCAAGACCGTCCTCCTTGTGTTGTGTAGTCCTTCATTAAAACTGTAATCCAATTACATATTGGGTAGGGAGTTAATAAAATTATCACTTTAGCAATACAGCCCTTCATCCTCTGTTCAAGAGGTTTTTATTTCGTTCATTTTTACATTGAATACAAGCTAAAACTGCAAAGTTACACATCTGAATAAAACATTATGTTATAGTCTAGAAAACAATGAAAATGTAACATAATTTAAACACTTTTCCATATATTGTACCTTTATACGTACGCTGGGTAACGCCAAACTATTAATTTCGATCGCACGTCGAAATAAACGTAAAACAAAAACACAAGAGGCATGCTTAATAACTACACGCATGTTAGCTAACTTTTACCTGAACATTTCAAAGCAAAATTGGCAATGAAGGTTTCTGGATTGTCTTGCTAAAATAATTTGACTTATAATTATCATAATAAATGTATTACACTACACGACAGAGAATCCTGTTTAAGTCATGGTAATTTATTGTGTAATGAAATTGTTATTATATGATAAATTGTGTTTTGGAACGAAAGAACAATCTTTAATTTCCATATTAAAAGTTTGATTGAAAGCCTAAACGAAAAGCGATCAAAAAGAAATAAACACATTTTAAAGTTCAACATGTAAGTAAACGAAATCTGATAAAACACAAGGCTAAAACATTACAGAAAGTACTGAAACCCTCTATCAACAACTCTGTTGTTAACCTGAGTTTTTTATTGTAAGCTGTGCAATAATGAAAATAATCATGACAGTTAAGATGCTATAATATTTTGAATAATTGTATAAATAATAGGCTAGAAATGAATGATTAATAACATTCAGGGTGATCAGCTAACGCGATGAATTCTTGTCTGCTTAGTATATTCCAACTTCTCAATATCTACAAAACCTCATAAGAGAGTTAATCAGTATTTGGTCCACTACAACACAGGAAAAAAAGGTGTTTAACCTAAATGTTTGGAGCTACCTCGAAGTTACTATTTACTTTATGACTGAATCATGTTCAAATTAGAAATTACAAACATTTAGGCAACAGTTCACCAATTCACTAAGTTTTTGTCGGGTGGAATGTGGCTCTAGATCGGAAAAAACGCGTTTTACCGCCCATCAATATAAGTAATCAAGTGTGAGACATTCCAAGAATCAAGGGATTTTGTACCCTTGATTCTTGGCAGCGTTTATTACAGGAAGGCCACTATTAATACAGAAGGATAGCCTACCATACATTCGGGAAACGTCAAGTCGTTTAAAAATGTACCTAAAGATAAATAAATAGAACAAAAGCGACATGTTATTGTGTTGACGAGGCACTCAATACCTCAAGTAAGGCTGCATACAATTAATATTCCCAGTAGTGATAGAGAGTTACATCAACAATACATGTTTCATTAAAAAGTTGTGAGCTTTCTTGAATTATTGAATAACTATCATCGATAGTCATATTCCTGGGCTTCATCCTGTGTTTAACTGCTACATAACTTAAAATTAGCAAAGAAATAGCAAAGATCAATAAAAAAAATCGGTAAAATTTGTTGCCGTACTGTGTGAGGCACACCATTACCCAGGTAAGTTAAGGAAGTTGCTTATTAAAGTAATTCCTGTGTGTCGTTATGAAAGTGAAATTAAAGAGGATATGCCACTTAGAATAAAATCGATCAAATTCATCACACTTTCCCAACGTTTATATTATTTGAGGCCAAGCCACCTCATAAATTTGGACCTGTTTCTATACGTTTTTGTGCTGTCAACGTACTGGGAAAAGAGATATTTGCACACACACCGCCCAGAGTTTGTTTCTACTTTTAATCTAAACCCTCCGAATTGGGCCAACTACCCACACCAAGAAGCCGGTTTCAATTAAATGGCTGTACTACACAACTCAGAAAAATCTCCCCACATCAGTATCGACCAATACCTTATATAGTCATTTGAAAAAAGTAAGTACATCGCCTTGAAAAGTCTATTTTTAACATATTTTGAGGCATGGGCATGAGTTCAACTTCAACCAGATTCATTGATAAAAAGTAACCCAATTTAACCAATCTCACACAAAATATTTTTGGAAACCATACACTCAAATAAATTGAACTGAAATGCAATTTCAAACTGCAAAGTACACCCCGAACTTTGATAGCTAGAGCTGCCTCTTTTTTTGCTAAATTAACTATTAATCTAGAAATGTCTTGTAACGTCTTGTAACAGTATGTTACATCTACTGGGAGGATTTTTTTGGCCACTGTTCTTCACAGTTTTGGACTTTGATCTGGGCTATGTATCAGCCATTCCATAATACCCCATTTTATTCTTTTGTCATTCTGTTGTAGCTTTGCTTGTGTGTTTTGATCATTGTCCTGTTGAAAGATTCATGTTGGGTTTAGCTTCAGCTTTTTGACAGATGGCGAGTTAAATTCCAGTGAGAGGTGAGACATTTTTTGTTGTGGAATTGTGTGGTTTAGACAGGTGTTCTCTGTTTTTGTACCTTTAACCCTTCATCCTAACCCTAACCTCACTACTGTGATGCCTAACTTTAACCATAACCTAACCCTAACATTATTACTAACCCTAACACCAGTACTGTCATGCCTAACCCAAACTCTAAGTTAACCTTAACCATAAATGTTATTCATTACGAGGGGTTTTTCATTTTGAATCGATTACGTTATGGACTAACATCATAGTGAAACGTTGAGTCATTAAGAACCAGTAACACTGGGGATATGTTGACAGTGAATGTAATTCCACTGATTTATGTTATTACTGAACGTTATTGCGGTTTACAAATTAGTTGTATATGAACATAATTCCTGAGGGGTACGGATGGGTCCAATATGGAATTCAGGGTTGGCTCAAACATGACAAGTTGGCCAGCCCCTGAGGCAGCAAAACAGACCCAGACCATAATGCCACCGCCTCCATGCTTTACTGTTGGTATGAGTTTTTTCTGCTCAAAGGCAGAGTTTTGTTTTTGCCAAACATGGGGTCTGGCCTTGCAGCCAAACAACTCAGCCAAACCCAGAGCACACTGTTCCAGTTGGTTTGGCCTTAACCCAGGTGTTGCCTGGAGACTTTGCAAGCATTTTTACATAAGCTCTTGAGCTGAATTTTTTGGGACGACCTGTTGTATGTAGATTGCCAGTAGTCTGGAATTTTCTCAATTTGTAGATGATCTGTTGGACAGGTCATAGGATGACGTACTTAGTAATGCTTAATATACGGCTTTGTAAATTCTCACAGACTCATGGGAAACAACAATTTTTCTTCATGGGCATCAATAACCTTTAGAGACACTTGGCATGACGTGTTACCAAACACTCACATGGCTAAGACCAAACCAGACCATGTTTTTCATTTTTGTGTAAGGCTGTACTTTCCCAAGTTACTCTCTAATGATTTTGTAATGGAATTGATTCTAATTTTAGCCTTCTTATGGTAATTGTAGGGTGTAGTTAATCTTTTTTTGCACTATGAAATTGCCTTTTGGTTGATTTTAATTGAATAAATTATTTCAGTACTTTTTTTTGAGATTTGTTAAATTGAGTTACCTTTATCAATGAATGTGGTTAGAATTTAATGGTGTGAACTTTAACCATGACATTATTTTCAGCAGTGATGTGCAAAACAATAGTCATAAAAAATATTTCAAAGGAGTTATTTTAAAATGCTAGTATTTGTTTTTGAGCATGATAACCGTTCATTCATTTACGGTTGATGCATCGTTTGAAATCAAGCCATGTGTTTTTAACAAGTTCAAAGTATGTGAATGCACACAACTTGCCGTTCTGTTTTCCAAGCAGTATTTTCAATGTTCTAGGTGTCATGACTGCAGGAGTAGCACAGTGCATACATGGATTATGGGATTTGTAGTCCTCCTTACCAACACAACATTGCCGTGCTAGAGCCCTCAAGACAATACATATACATTTTCACAAACATATTATCAAATATATACATATATTACCACTAAAACAGAATGTCACAAATCCAAATGGCCATTGGAATATTTTATTAGTCTTTATTTTTATTTAATTTTTACATATAGGCCTACAATAAAATGAAAACAGACATGAAGTCAGATGAAAAGTCTTGCATAAAGTTGGCAGTCAAAGTCTTGGGACTAATGCCTTGGCCTGAAACATCAAGTCAAGGCCTGAAATGGGTCCCACATCTTCTGTCAACTCAAACATGTAAACCACTCACTTCCAACTGACAGGGTGAATGGCCATTAAGAATGCCACGAGCACCTGTGGGAATTCTACTGTGGTGTAGCAGCTGTTCAATGTGACAACTAGCTTTAGGGGCCCTGTCGACAGCAGTCCACTAGCAGTTTCTCTGCACCATTTGAAGTGCCAGGTTCAATCTTGGGGAAACTGGCTGCAGTGTACCGTAGCTGTCCATTTCAAGAAACATAAAGGAGGCTGAAGGTCAGGACCACAGAGATCACAGGAAGTTACTAAGCATTCTATATATCCTATTTCTATGGTTGAGACGTACTATGAGATATCTAACTCATTGTTGCTCAATATGAATGTGGCTCATTTGATTGAAATGGCTTACAGATTAACATATATATTTTGGCCTTGCCATCACTTTGCTGTGGACATCTCTACTTCGCTTCCTGGAGAAGCCTATATACAAAATCATACCATAATGAACTGAAGACGCCATACGGAAAGCGATTCAGCAATAAACTGAGCTGGGGTAAAAAAAAAAAAAGTCGCTGGAAAGATCATGTCAGAATGTGACAGGACTCACACCAAACCAGAACAAGGCCTCAGACTGACTGGTCACTTTACAGGCGTGTCGCAGCTCACCCACTCCTTTCCAGTAGAGCTGGCCAGAAGGACATCTGCTTTGAAAGTTCCACTTGAAGGAGATTCGTAGATGAAAAGAAAAATATGAAGAAAATTAGCAGTGTGATTTCAAACACTAGAGTTATAAAATCCATTTTTATTTCTCGGGCAAGAAAGTCCTATTAAATGCAATATTATTTCCTGTGCAAGGAAGTCCCAGTCTATATCGACTGAAAGGGCAGAGAAGAAATGCATAGAAGAACATTTCCAGAAGTGGAAACACATAAGGGTGTGGTCCACTCTGGTTCTGGTGCCATTCTGGAATTGGCCTGATTACTATGACATTGTAGATGTATGTTTGTGGTCCACTCTGGTTCTGGTGCCGTTCTGGAATTGGCCTGATTACTATGACATTGTAGATGTATGTTTGTGGTCCACTCTGGTTCTGGTGCCGTTCTGGAATTGGCCTGATTACTATGACGGTAGACATACGTTTGTGGTCCAGAAAGGCTGTTACACAGCAAGTGCTACATCCTGTGTGGGCAGATTTCAAAAACCTTAAGGAATGAAGGCAAGAGTCACAGATATAATTCTCTGTTGGTTCTCAACACGCAATTGCAAGACAGGACTAAAGGACTCCCTGGCGACGTAAAGGTGTCTGGCACGCAGTACCTCTAAGCAGTGTTGATACAATCAGAAAGACTCGAGCACCTCTACAGAAGACCCCCATAGAAGTAAGCTGCTTTAGGCAGGACGCTTTGAGCCACTTCGAAGAGGGACAATTGTGAAGGCTTCTGCAGTAGTGCTTGAGCATTTCATCAGGCTCAACGGGTTGACAAGAAGGGATCCCATAAGTCCATATTCATTTGGAAAAAGAGATCGTCCCCTGAGAGAACAGACAAGATCTCTGGTTCCTCTGTTGTAATGGATCACAAAGAGGTTTTTCCAAGACGACCCCCTTTGATCAATTGACATCCACATGTCATGCCACCTCAGGTGTAAATATAACTTGTTCGTTATTTTTTCACCCTGTGAGACCCACTGGACATTGATGTAAGCCAAGGTAGGAGATTTGGCACACAATGTTCAAACTAGCACAAGAAATCATTGTACGGATCCATCAAAAGAAATCCATTGCAGATGAAAGCTTTGTTTCCAAAGAAACATAAATGAAATATACTTGTCTGGGCATTGAAGTCAGTGACAGTTCTAAAGATCAGGTGGTTTTGTAACAATCCTAAAAAAATAATGTTTGCAACAAACTAAAGCCAGGTGAAACGGTGTTGCAGTTTGGGATGGGCTGATGTTGCCGAAACAATCTGGAGGCAGTAGGGGAACTGCTCCTAATAAAACACACAATGACAACCTGGCATAGGCGGAACGGGACATATAAATTCACTGCTCCGGCTTTCTATAATCACCACAAAATAATGTTGAGAATGGAGATTAGAATCCTATACTAGCATCAGTGGGGAAAAGCATGAGGGTTGAATCTACAACAATACAGCTCACTGATCATTATGGACATCAAATATCAGATGGCATTTTCTTTCAGAAAAAACTTTCTTTAAAAGAATGCTTCAGGTGTCACTCAAAAGATACATTTTTGATAGATGATAATACAATAACTAACATTTTAGTCAATAAGCAGACGGTCTTATTCAAGAGCACCTTATCGAGATGAGCAAATAAGCAAATAAGGCCCTGCTCAAGGACCAAACCAATTTTTTTCAAATTGATCTCTTGGGGAATTAATCTAGTCGCCTTTTAGTTACTTGCCTGTGTATGTTGAGTTGCAGCAAAATATGTTGGCACTCTTGCACACCTCAGGACTTCTTACAATCAGTACAGAGGTGTGCAACAGTGCCAATGTAATAAAACGCTCGGTTTAATAGACATTTGCACAGAACCAGAATACAATTTTTCCACTTCAAAGTCAAACAATTCCAGAAATAAATCACTGCAGGTTCCAAATAATTTGGTTGGTAAAGATATTATTTTGCATAATTTATCTGAATTGTCATGACTTGCAGCCTTAAGCACAAAACTAGCCAGAATCGAGAAATCTCAATCGCAAGGCAACCAATATTTGACCACAACTGGACATAGTCTAAACTAGTATTTAGGTAACTATTATAAATTCAGGTAATTATGAACTTTCTTTATTGTATTAAGAACTGTAATTCTGTTCAGACTGAGGAAAAGTCTTTATAAAAAAAGGGACCCTTTAGCCAGCAGTTTGTGTGTGTGTGTGCGTGCGTGCGTGCGTGCGTGCGTGCGTAGTAGGTATGTATAAATGAGTAAAAGTTCAGTGATACAATTTAGTGGATTTTTATGATTGTACTGACTGTGTGTGAATGGTATGAAGGATGATCTAAGATGTCGCCTCTACTTAATCCAATACGGCCAAGGAAACAAAGATGGTAACAAAAGGCAGAGGTTGTCAGAAATGGATTTCAAACTGCATCCAAACATTCCCAGCTCCATCCAAGTTAACACATGGTTTACCGGTGTCAGTTGGAAAAAAATAATATCAAAAGGCAGTCATTGGAAGGGAAAGAGAATAACTAATCCAAACAGACAGGCTCTAACCCATGCCTTGGCATTATAAGTGCTTCCCAAAATCAGGCCTTTCCCCTCCCCAACACCTGGCATTTGCCAAAAGGACACAGAAATAATGGTGGCATTCTGGCACCCCCAGCTGGCTAAGGCTGGGCGCTGCCCTGGCTGTCCGGGTCGGTGCCCGAGGAGCTGCTGTCAGAGTCCGAGTCGGCATCGTTGTCCTCTGGCGGGCACTTCTCTCGTATCCGCCTCTGAATCGCCCCCAGGCGTGCCAGTAGGCCCTGGTAGTCGAAGCGCCCCCTCTTCTCCCCAAACGGGTCCTGGAGAGACAGGTTGCGTGAGCTTATAAGGGTGTCAGGGTTGGGATGCAGGCTTAATGACATTTTGCTTTGTGTCGGCTTTCTTACTACATGTAAAGCAGAGACAGAGTTTGTTAAATTGTGTATCGACATTTACAGACTGTACATGAATACCAGCGCACTTCCCTTAGTGTTTACAGTTCAGGCATGTAGATCCTTTAGTGTTCCTCTAGATCCAGGTTAGGACACCGCCTCAGGTTAATTGACCCGCCAACAGAACAACACCGGCGGGTGAAAATAAAGCATTCTTTGAACAAATTCCTTAAATCGAGGGTCGCTAACTGCAAAATGACAAGCTAATCCTTGCTAGGAACTGACAAGGCGGTACGCTGTTTTAACACAGCGGATATTTCTGAAGCTTTATTGTTTTTGATGTCCTTGCCAGATCCACTAGTAAAATGAAGCAGACTTTCACTTATATTCTTTGCTGTGTAACAGCCCAACTACACCAGAAAGAAACAGCCTGAGGGAAGTTATGTCCTTCAAATAAACCAGAGAGGAAGAGGTAATCCTTGGACTACTTTCTTGAATTTGCGGCATTGCAAGACAAGACACTTCGAGACAGACTGGTGAGCCTGTTCTCTTTAACAACGCGAGTGTGTTCAGTCTTCAGTCAGTTGCATGTGGAATTAATAGAATCAAGCCCATTCATTGACATAGGCCAATCTAGAAATCAGAACGGAAACAACTTTTGATTATGATATATATCTAGGTCACGGTTCTGACTAGGCCGGCCTGGTGGCTGAAGTAAGTTACTGTCCTACATTCCAAAAATAAAGGGTTGTACTTGTTTTTTTAAGAAGCTGACTTTCCACAACAAGGCATGCTCGTGGACTTGGACGTTTGCCATCTTAAATGTGACAATTCACTTCTAATTGTAAGATACCCACACTTCTCACAAAATGTTGGTGGCAAATTTCAGCAGCCGGTGGCGATTAAATTCAGATTGTAATCGTCTCTCAATATTCAGAGAATATCTAGCGTAGATACTGCAGGAAGGCTCTCCGTCTGTACCTGCATATTCTGTCCCTGCTGGTAGAGCCTCTCTTTGCAGACCCCTTCGTAGAAGTCATAGTACTCCAGGAATGATTTCTCCATTACGCTCCTGCAAAAGAGGCCCAGTCAATGGAGAAGCCTACCAGAAAAACGAATGCTAAACAATGGCTAAATGAATCACCATTAAAAGCTGTGTTGTGTTGTAAATGTAGTCCCTAGTCAGTGAATATTAACATGCCTCTGGCAAATTGTTAAGAGCAAATTAGTCAGGTCAAAGATTATCGGAACCCAAAAAAATGTTTAAGAAAAAGGTAATTACTACAATTATTAATACAAATGCTTCCCTACATTGTATGAAAACAAAGAAAGAACAATACAATTGCTCAGGGAAAGAAATGCGGTACGATGCTGACATTTTGTCTCCAAACCTTTATTTTGGAGAGACTAACCCCAGGCTAACTTACCACAGGGCTTCAGGACAGGCCACTTTCCCATCCAGCATGTCACACACGGCCACACGGATGGTCTCATGGCGGATGCACTCGTTGTAGTTCTTGCTGTCCCCGGGGTGTCTCTCCTGGAAAAGGACAATCAGAGGGACATGACTCAAGACACAGGCCTGTCTGTAGGTAACGACGCTCGCCGTGGGCACGCACATGCATGCGGTAAAATGTCAAGCAAATGACTAAACGGATGCATGTATATACTTGGTGTTAACACTGAGATAAACATTTTGGGGATTTAGCGAAGGCACTGATGTACATCAATCAGTGAATGAACACAGCGACTCAGCAGTTCATAGAGCGTGGATAAGAGGACTGCCCTTTAGACCTTGAGGTTCAGATGGATGGAACCAAACCGGTCCGTATCAGCTCACGGAGTCATAGAACTCCAAATCCTGCAGAAGTAAGCATTTCTTGGAGCAAAATGAACCAACGTGAAACGGTATTTCTTTTGTACACTGAGAGAAGGGACTAATGGTAGTTTGATAATCTATTTTTAACTTGTTTTTTTTGTCCACACCCCAATTCAAAAATGTCCAATTTGGGATTACAGCCTTGTCACAGCATCACCCAGCGGGTTCAGGAGAATAAAAGATCGGGACGTGTCCTCCGATGCACATCTCAGTTCTGCTCACCAAACTGCACTCAGGGAGACGCCAGAGAACGACATGGCAACGTGTCCAACATCCTATTAGTACCACCCCTTGCAGGACCTCAAGACACCATCCTCAGGCAGCGACCAGGATATGAACTCCTGGTCTCTGGGACGGTGCTATTCAATGGGGCAGTGATCGTTGGGCAATACGGGAGAGAGCTTATAGTATTTCAGCCACATAAGATTTTCATTTGCGAAACTGAAGAAAAATGAAGAAAACCTTGAGGAAAAAATAATTCTGTGATACTGCATAGTAGATCTACAATGGCATACCTCAAGATTCTTTTAGGTTTTAAACCCCTGATATCCTAATCATTCAGTAATTTGCTGAGCGTTGCTGGAGGTCCGTCCGGAGCAGTGAGTGCCGTTTTACAAGGTGTCATCAATTCACAGCGTGTTCCCACCATTACTTTCATTAGATTTTCCACCATCTACATCCTCCTGCTTCAAACGAAGCTCGGTTTTCAACAGGCCTTGCTCATCTCCGGCACACAGTAGTTTCATCAATCAAAATGGCAGCCTTTCCAAAGATATTTCCTATAAGGCAGTGGGACTGAACAGCATCCTCTGGATTGTGGTTGAGCTGAGTTGCCAGGCGACTACAGGCTTACCTGTTCAAAGCCCGGCTCGTTGTGGTACGGGTTCTCCGTCATCAGCGACTGAATGGAGATCAGAACCGAGGAAATGCTCTGGGCCGGGCTCCACGCCGGGCCAGTCCAGGTCCTACGTAACAACCCGGGAAAAAGGGCAAAGGTCAAAGGACAGCACAGACTGGAGAAGAGGTCCTGTGCCAAGCCAAAGGGTTCAACTTTAGTTGATGCATGTGCCATGTCGTAAAACATCGGACATAACGCATGGCTGTGGCGGAGTCCACCACTCAATGCAAACCCTATTATAACCACTGTAGCCATAGCATTATAACCACGGTAGCCATAGCGTCAGGCATCTACCAACCCCACGGCTCTGTTTTGACCATTGGGATTAACGATTATTTCTAATGCAGGTCATGACCTCCTGGTGACTGACGACTGACTTAATGCAGGACTGTGATGACATGAATGTTCAGCCTTCTGGGGTACTTTTTGTTTTTTATATGCATGTAGGTGACATAACCAGCCATAAAACCGCCATACGCTGTACATCACAACAATCTGTCTGTCGAGCGCTATCATGTTATTGCATGACTATGACCAGGCTATTATACTGACATAAGGCTCCAAGTGAAGTGTTGCCAAATTTAGTTTAAATGACTGAGTTGTAGGTGCCGGGCTGTGGTTGTTCATGCTTTGGACTGGTTTATCTGACCTCTGGCATTTTTACTCAGTCTGATTAGTTGACTGGTGTCAACCACAATGTGCCTTCACTAGACTAGTAAGGAATGCACCATGGTTCGCCCAAAAGAAAATTCTACTGTCTGTATTTTTCTTCAAAATGAATGAACACATGTTAAGGCATTTTAGATAATTTGACAATTGGCAATGCCCAAACACACAGTGGAAAATGAAAATAATCCAAGAGGACAACTTTGAAATTGAAAACAACATTATGATACACAGGTACATTATTCAAATAAAAGCAAAAGGTCTAATCATGAAAAGAGGAAGAGTGATGGCAATGGGCCAAAGTCCCCCACACAGACAGTGATGGAGACATTCGAAAGGAAGTGCTGACATGCAAGAACGTCTATGTCTCTTCATAGAGAGATGTGATTAACAGCCATGTTCCAACCAATTGAAGACCACTACACAAATCCAACACTTACAGTTCTGCTCAGACCAGACTAGGCGTGAAAAGATACAGAACATCTAATCTACCATTCAAATGTTGAGGTCACTTAGGAATGTCCTTGTTTTTGAAAGAAAGGCCCATTTTTTGTCCATTAAAATTATACCAAGTTGATCAGAAATACAGTGCAGACACTGTTAATGTTGTAAATGACTATTGCAGGTAGGAAACAGATGATTTTCAATGGAATATCTACAAAGGCGTACAGAGGCCCATTATCAGCAACCAACACCTGTGTTCCAATGACACATTGTGTTTGCTAATCCAAGTTCATCATTTTAAAAGGCTAATTGATCTTCAGTTTATTGGCAATTTCTCTCATGGAATAGCTTTCATTTCTCAGAACAAGAATAGACTGACAAGTAGCAGAAGAAAGTTCTTTGTTTCTGGCCATTTAGACCCTGTTATTCGAATCCACAAACACTGATGCTGAAGATACTGAACTAGTCTAATAAAGGACAGTTTAATTAGCTTCTTTAATCAGCACAACAGTTTTCAGCGATGCTATCATAATTGCAAAATGGTTTTCTAATGATCAATTAGACTTATAAAATAATAAATTTGGATCAGCAAACAACATGCCATTGGAACACAGGACTGATGGTTGCTGATAATGGGCCTCTGTACACCTATGTAGATATTCCATTAAAAATCAGCCGTTTCCAGCTACAATAGTCATTTACAACATTAACAATGTCTGCGCTGTCTCTGATCAATTTGATGTTATTTTAATAGACAAATTTCCTTGTTTTCTATTGAAAACAAGGACATTACTAAGTGACCCCAAACTGTTGAATGGTAGTGTATAAGACAGCATCTCTGCATCTAATCCTTTCCACGTCTGTCTGGGCTCAATGTAACGGGGCCGACAGATTGCATGGCTCCTTACAATCTCCCGAGTATGTCGCAAAAGCAGCTGTGCGACGGCTCTGGGTTCATAACGTAGACTGACAAATTCCCAAGTCCGCAGCTTACCCGAGGATACTGAGACACACTTTGCCGTTGCGGTAGAAGTTTGGGTTGAAGCGCACAGTGTTGTGGCCGGTGGTGATGAGCTTGACCCGTGGAGGGTGGATGGGGTAGTCCGGGGGGCAACGGAACAGGAACAGGAAGAAGCCCCCCTCGTATGGCGTGTCGAAAGGCCCTGTGATCAGAGCGTGAATCTGAGGAGGGAAGCGCAGGACCAGAATTCAGGGCTACTGTACTTCCCGATGAGGATGTTGAATACTTCCATTAGAGAAAAAAAACACACTTTCCATAATAGCCATGCAAAGGCCTCTAATTCCAATGTGACCTTGGTGCCCCGGTAGCAGAATGAGGGACTCAATGGTTTTATTGTTTGTTTAATAAGCTCAATTCCACGGAATTGTGTGACCTAACACCAACATTGAAATGATGTGGCTAGAAATTTGGAAGACAAAGTTAATTCACCTGCTAAATACACACCCTGCCAATGACCAACTACAGTAATGTAGTCTATAGACTCGCAATGAAAAAGCTCAATAAATTAGATGTAATTTACCACACACAGCCATTGTCAACAGCACCCCAGGGGTCAATGTGGTGCCATTTCTAAATGGATTTTGGTCACCCCGAGTACCTACGGGTTAGTACCATAGAGTTCATGCCAGTATTCAAAGGCTGCATTGAGCTAACATGGTACCTATTAAAAAGCTAATTAGCAATGCATGCCATCGCCTTATGCTTTGGATTACATTGTGGCAACTGCATACATTTGTTTCACTAAGGTTTGTGATTTGCGAACAGATTCAAGTTAAAACTCAACATACTACACTGCTCCTTACATTCCAAACAAAGATAGGGGTATACCTAGCTAGACAAGATACATGCTAAGCATCAACTTCTGTAGCAAACCGCTTGAGAATTGGTCGCTTGCCTGAAGGAATTAAACAGCACTTGTGCAGTCTTCAACGGTTTTCACAGGTAGCCGCAATAACGTGAGCTGAAAAGCGAGCATTTACGGAGAAGTCCCTTGCCTGGTTAGGTCAGTCACTGACAAGATTAATTTGCCTCACGTTCTGGCCCCAGGTCATAATTATTGTTGGACCCTAAACACCCCCGCCAACAGTTGTCACGGTGACCTTAACACTCTGGTTCCCACGCCTTAGCTACATCCAAAGTGCATGCTAGACTAACTGGTCCCTTTTCGGTACAGTACTGTACCAGTACTGAGAAAATTGTTCAAAGCCATTTATTTGAGCAACCAGTACGTGTTTATTTGCGTACCTTTCAGCATGATTATGACAATGACCCCAAACAAACTGCAAAGACGATTAAGACCTACTAGGATCAGAAATCTGCAGATGGAACAAAACGTATTAGAATGGCCGCCACAGAGCCGCAATCTCAACATAATTGAAGCTGTGTGGGATCACTTGGACAAAAAAAATTTGAGTTATTGCAAATTTTGCAAGAAAGACTGGCTTACCACAAGATAACTTGAAAAAAAAAAATGACAAAATGCCAAAGTGAATTCAGTTTCGCATTCTGAGGGAGGACATACAAAATACTGACTTATTTTAAAAACAATGTTTTTGTGACTTTTAGTGGTGTTAATGTTACTTAAATTTTAGGTTTTTAAAACAAATAAACACGTATTGGTTAAATAAATGCCTTTAATTAATTTTCTTATGTGGCCCAAGACTTAAACAAAAAAATCAGCTAGGTTGTCCTCATACCATTCTCATTTGAAAGCTGTGGGATAGGTTGTCCTCATACCATTCTCATTTGAAAGCCGTGGGCTGGGTTGTCCTCATACCATTCTCATTTGAAAGCCGTGGGCTAGGTTGTCCGCATGCCATTTTCATTTGAAAGCCGTGGGCTAGTTTGTACTCATACCATTCTCATTTAAAAGCCGTGGGCTAGGTTGTCATCATGCCATTCTCATTTGAAAGCCGTGGGCTAGGTTGTCACAGCAAATGAAAACCGGTTCTTAACTGACTTGGCAAAATAACAGTGAAAGCAATTTAAATAACCTGTTGAATATCAAGTCAACTGGAGCCTGACCAAATGTAGTAAGTTTGTATAGGAACAATTTCCCTCATATTCTACCCTGGTATAGTTCTAAATACAGTACACTGAAACACTGACAATAACTGCCACAGATTTACAAGTGCAAGATATGTCTGTTTCATACACTAGATAATCACACATACTGTTAAACAGTGAGGTGTATTAAAGATCACTGCCAGCTGAACCAGGACAGCACCTATTGACGTAGTAAGAGTGGACGTCTAGGCTTTTTACCTTAGTCATGTCGTGAGGGTCTGGAACCACAAACATGCCCGGTGGAGGTTCCTTATAGATAGACATGATATCTCTGAGAAAAGAGCGAGAAAAGAGTGTGAAGACATCCAATTACACAATGTTAGTAGCCAAGATCTGTACGTGCCCTGCAAACTTTGTCTTCAAATGACCAACACAAATACTGGGACACAGTATTCACCTTTACATGTTATGACAGCCATCTTCACCAATAAAGAAAAATCTATATTTGCTTAAGTCACTAATGGAGGCTAACTTCATCTGTCTTCAAAAACATATTCCAAAACTCTATTCATGTGGGAAATAAATATGGTTCTGGGATATATACATTTTTTTTTTTTTTTTTAAATGGAATTAGAATGATTTTTGCAAAACTAAACACCATGTGACTAGATTTCTGTTGCCTACAATGACTCATTCAAAATAACACAGAACCAGACTTTGAAAAGTTAATGTACTAACTTGGAATTCCAGGTGGGAAAATCAGTAAATATTAAAGACCTCATATTATCTAACCTTGAAGATATACATTTTTACTAAAATACTAAAACTGTTTTGGGGACAGAACCATTTAATGTTACAATTTGTAGCCTAACAAACCATTGTCCTTACAAAACAAAAATATACGTATGGTGTTTTATTTTAGACAGCATGGAATAAAAGTTCAGATACCGCAATACGAAAGCCAACGCTTAGTTACTGTACTGTATATATCGGACACATCACAAATGTTTACCTTTTGATTCGGAGAATACATTGCTGAGACGCCTTTTCGTTGTCCCAGTCAGTGCTTAATGTTGGGTCCCAGGACGTAGCGTGAATCTGGGACAGGAGGCCCGCTCCGGCCACCCCCGCGACCCCCAAACCAATACCGCCTGGAAGAGCATTGATGGCTGAGTTGTGGAGTATAGGAATGGCAGAGCCCAGTGGCACTTGCGTGCTTAGAACACCTCCACTTACAAATCCGCTCCCAGCAACACCCACAGTGGAGGTGGCCGTGTTTGTGGCCCCAGGGGCCATGACGGCTAGGCCAGTCTCCGCGGCCGCTGCAGGAGGCGGTGAGGCCGGGTTACTCGTCGAGTGTCCCGGTAGAGAATTACCCAAAGTCGGTAACAACGGTGCTCCATTGCCCTGGCTACCAACACCTAAGCCAATTACACCATTAGCTCCTTCTCCTACGCTATCCGCCATTGTCAATTAACTCTAGTATTCAGGTTATAGCTAGCTATCTAGCTACGGTTAGTGACAGTTGTCGATGCCGTAGTTTCTTGTTCGAGTCCTCACGCAGTTGGTAAATAAGGAAGAGAAGCAAGGAGAGCCGACGTCGAAGAGGAAAAAACAATCTCCCACGGCATTGTATGGTTTTCTTCTCGTTTCCAAAAGTAGCTAGCTGACCACGTTTAACGATGTTGTGAAGACTACACACTGTTAGTCTAATGTTTAATGTCCGAATAGATATTACCGTCACAAATTATAAGTTTTAGCACTCACCAAATCAACACACAGCTTGCGGTTTCAGCCTGTTTATCAATGCTTTTCTTCTCTGTTCACACTTCCTCTTCAGTATATACCTTTACTGCCACCTAGAGGCGAAAGTGTGAATTCGACTTTGACCTACAGTATGTTTTTGTAGTATCCTTTTTCAAGTATCCTTTTGCTTGGAAGTATCTTTTTGCTTGGCTAGTAATATGTAAATACTATAAATAATTCACAAATGTCTCCAAATTTACATGAACTGAAACATAAAACAGTTCTTAATATTTGAAAAAGGGCTTTTTCTCACATGTATTTTGTGATTTTAATGCCCTGATTTCTGATAAATGTGAAAAAGTCTGGAGATGCCGTGGTGAACATTATGCTGCCTGTAACATTATTCAGCATGACTAGTTTGGCATGTCAGTAATGGTCTGGGGAGGCATATCCTTGGAGGGTCACAGACCTCCACGTGCTAACCAACGGTACTATGACTGCTGTTAGGAACCGGGATGAAATCCGCAGATCCATCGTCAGAACTTAAGCTGGTGCAGTGGCCCCTGGGTTCCTCCTGGTGCAGGACAATGCCGGCCTCATGTGGTCAGAGTAAAGGCACTGATGCCATTGACTGGACCTCACGTTCCCCAGATCTGAATCCAATTGAGAACCTCTGGGACGTTATGTATCGGTGCATCCAAAACCACCAAGTAGCACCATAGACTGTCCAGAAGCTCACTGATGCCCTGATCCAGGTCTGGGAGGAGATCCCCCAGGGCACCATACGTCATCTCATCAGGAGCATGCGGCCATACACACTACTGAGTCACATTATGAGTTGCCATGATGAAATTCACACAAGTTGGAACAGCCTGTGATTTCAATTGTTTACTTTGATTTTTGGTGTGAGTTTGAATCCAACCCTCAATCGGTTGGTGATTTGTTTCTAATGACTGTTTTGTTACATCATTTTGTTCTCAACAAATTACACAATGTACAGTTTTTGATCTTTAATATATTTCATTCGAGACCCGATGTGTGATTTAAGTGTTCCTTTAATTTTTTTGAGCAGTGTATTTATTAGCATGAGTATTGTGTGTCTCAGTGTTCTGGACTTGTGGACTGTGAAGATACCTCTGGGGGCTTTTCTAGTGTTTTGAACAGGCAGCTCCAAACCTTTAACACATTTCACTTTTTTGCAGCACTTGATCATGTACTAGACAGTATTCCAGATGTGACAAAATTAGGGTTACTCAGGACCTGTATGGTGATTGTCTCAAAAGCTGTGCATTGTTTTATGATGGACGTACCCCTCCGCATGATCTACATTCTGACCGAGTCAATTCATAATGGAGTGAAACCCAGCCACTCAGTCTCCTAAACCTTCTCCATCTCCACATTATTCAATGGTAGATCAAATTAAGGTTTAGGGATGACTGAATTATTTGTCCCATGTTCAGTATTTATTTCTTGATATTTAGAACCAGTTAATCAGTAGGCACCCTTTGCTTAACAGACTGAAGCTCATTTCAGGGTTTCAGTTCAGTCCTCTATTGTGACAACGTTGCGACGTCAGACACAGGCTTTGTTCAAGTGCATTTGAAGTTCACCTGTGATAACAGAAATCACCAACCCACAGAGTGGTGCAGTGGTCTAAGTCATTACCTCACAGTAAAGCTGTACCATTGCGACCAGGTGTTTGTTTCCTGGTCCAGCATATGGCAGCACAATTTGGTTTGGTGGCATCTGGAGAGGACTGTTGGATCGCTCAAGACCCCTTGTGGTAAGTAGGATGCTGCGAGCTCAATAGGGTTTGCTTGCTGGAGAACATGTTCTCAGCACATATGTACCAGCTAAAGCTTCCTGGTTGAGCAAGCAGGGCGATAAGAACCAGGATGGCTTGGTGGAATCATCTTATTCAACCACACCAGGCATGGGGAAACGGTAAATTATGGTACTAAAAATTTTTTTCCAAGACTACCCAGCGTAGTAACTAACAAGTTAACATTGGCTTCTGCCTTATCAAGGACGTGACCCGCATATAAAAATGCATCAAAAATTCAGACTGACACAGTTATTCCAACCTTTTATTCAGACAGACCGTCTAAACCAAGATCTTACAGAGAACTTGAGGAACAAAAAAGCAAAACATAAAAAAGGTAGGATTTTCATTTTTTGGAATGGCGATGCCATGGCCCGGCGAGCTGCACATCCGTTCCGACTGCCCAGGTGGAGGGAGGTGACGAGGAACAGGGTGACAGCAAATCACATTGCAAACAGAATAAGGAAAGCCACCATGAGACAGAAGAGCCCCATGGCCTCAGACAGGGCAAAGCCCAGGATGGCGTACGAGAACAGCTGCTGCTTCAGAGAAGGGTTCCTGTCAGAGAGAACAGAGTTCAGGGTTAAGGCTGAACACAGCAGTATCAGAAGCATATCATTGGTCTTCAGTAACCGGCTGAAGCTTGGTGCACTTCAAGCAGACCTGCTATTAATGGTGATTCGGAAGTGGACCTCAATCCTTGGTAACATTTAATGACAAAGGTCTGCGACAGCTACTAGGGGTTTCAGTCTTTCCTCATTCCAGATGACTCAAAACAGATAGTGTCTAATACAGAAAGTGCATGTAGCTTGGCATGAATTGATTTGGTTTGATTAGAGCAGAGATCTTCATCCACAGGGACGAACACTTGTGGTTTTATACCTGCTAGTTAAATGCAATCATATGGCGTCCCAGGTCTGAATCAGTTTCATCTTTTGGAGAGGATGAAAACTACAAGTGTTCCAGCTCTCTAAAACACTACATTTGTGAACCTGAACAATCAAAATCAAATAGGCCCAGTTTAGCAGCCCAAGGCAATAGCCAGGTTCTGGTAAAGCACAAATAAGCAGTGTATTTGAAGACATTGCAAATTAAGTTGTCACTGAATAGCTTAATATTGCACAAACCATTTTACAAGCATTTGATTGCTAAAGACACTCTGCAGATGTGCATTGATTGCGCAAGATCAGGAATATGCCTACCTCTGGTCTGCATGCAAAGCTGGACAGTGCACAGATTGATATGACCTTAGTTTTAAATTTGTATCAAGTATACTCTTTACAGCCAGAATCGACATGGAAAAACTGAAGTGTTCAATCACATCAGTTCATTATCCCATGAACTGACATGGTCCAGTCTTTCCAAACATTTTTTGGTGCAACAGTTCACACAACTGATCTGCCCGATTAGGCGATTCAGTCTAGCACCCTCGGCTTTCCCCTGGTCATCCATCCGTCACCTGGCATAACCGATGATCAAGCTGCCGAACACTGTTCCGATTCCAGCCCCTGATCCAGCAACTCCCACTGTGGCTGCGCCTGCACCAATGAACTTGGCGGCAGTGTCAATGTCTCTGGACACAGCGCTGGTCTGGAGTCCCCGGGTCAGAATGGACGCCTCACAGACGGGCAACAGGGCCTGGGGGAGATGCAGAGAACAGTGATCAATACCAGGACCAGAAACCCACTCCGGAGGCATATCCGCATCTCTGAACACCACAACGGAATGGTTGTATTTTCACGCTCATGTTTTAAACATTGTCAACCCCAGGAAGAGTAGCTATTGTGCAGCAGCTAATGACAATCCCAATAAACCAACTCAAATCAGTCTCACATCAGACCAGACAGGAAATTAAATGATAGAACAAGGGGACAAGATGGAGAAGACGCTGATGGTTTTCCAGTCAGGCACAGATGCACATGCATCTTTGACACTAAAGACTGCAGGAAACAATTTAACTAGGCAGTAAATAATGAAAGATTTTTTTTAAAGACTTTCAATATTCTCAGTGATATGTTAGTCCATGTAATTACTAGGGGCTTATTGTTCTATTGAAATGACCCATAGAGAAACAATATAGGAGCCAATCTTAATTAACCTTGTCCAAAAACCACCATCTACGAAAAAAAAAGCCTCAAATTGTTGATATAGTTGAGATGACGTGACACGACGCTTGTTCTCTAACTAAAACAGCTGCTTCAATGTTTTGGGGATACAGTCTATATTTGTGACCAGCTTTCCCAGAGATTCACAAACGGTCTGCTGCATAGCAGACAACATAGCCCTTTCAACTGGCAGTGTACCCACCATGTAAAAAACAACAAATGTTCAATAATTCTGACATTAAGTCTTTGTCAATAAGCGCATCTTAATGAACACGCAACACCTAAACAGCATTATATAATGTCATTGGGTCATCCATCAAAGGTGCCAGTGCACATGGCTATGGTTTTAATGTTTACTATCAGTCTCCATCTTGGGAGAATAATTAATGATAATATTCCAAAAACACTGAAGATGAAACTCGCCGTCTTTGATGAAACTTGCCCCTGATGCATGTCGCCCTCTAAGCAATGTGGGCAAATAAGCGTCTATAAACTAATCTCTAGTAAGCAGACTACATAAACGCTACTTCACTGTCAGTATTAGTCCCAATTCACAGGCATTATGATCTCGGATAGAAATGGCAGAGTTTGCCCAAAGTCTTGCTGGTAATTTTCCAAGTGAGTGAGAAACTCCCCATCCCCAGTCGCTTAACACAAGTGGACCCAGAACTGAAATCTTGTGTCAGACCAATTAGACAAGGAAGAGTCAACATTTAGGCACAGAGCAACAGAACATGGACACAAAAGTGAGTTTGACTGAAATGGCTAATTCAAATTTGATTTGAAGATGCTCACCTGCTGCTCACTTCTGGCCTCGGGTCTGTTAAAGACTGAGACGGAGACTGGCCGGGCGAGGACCCTGGACCCCCCACGCAGCTACAGGAGACAACACATCAATCAAGGCCAGGTGACCACCCTGTCCCTGGAGAACCACATGGTACCCTGGATTTGGATCCAACGGACCTTGAAGACCAGGTGTGCTGAATTTTACCACTGTTCGACTGAGTTCAACACACCTGGTCTTACAGGTGAGTTGGATCCCTCCCCCAGGATCAGGGTTGCCCATGTCCACCCAAGACAGATCTACAGCTTACAAAAACCGTTTCCTAATTACAGTAATTGGGAACAGAGACGGCCAAATCTGGATTACAGGGAGGTGAGTTCTGGAGTGCATCATGGTCATTCATGACCAAACAGAGCTGCGTCTAATGGACTAGGAGGATTACGTGGGCAGGTAGACTCCATGGAGTAATCATGTCAGGATCAATTTTCTGAACCGCAAGTCTTGTCCTAGTAAAGAATAATACTGTAGTGCTTGATTAGCACACAAGGTTAAAGCTTAGTGGTGCCTGTGTTTTACATACAGATAAAGCACAAAACCTAAATAGCTTCACAGAGATTGTTACATTTACTTTAACTCATCCCCCCCACAACAGAACTAGACTGGCTCAAATCTCACATCCAACCAGCTACACTAATTTGTTACACATCTTCCAGGTAATTGGAGGGGGGGGGGGGTCAGGACCAGACTGATCAGTGACAACAGGCAGAGGGACTAACAAATGTTTCTTAGGGTATACATACCACAGCAGGTGAGGTCACAAACTTGGCGCAGGCATACATAGCTGATATCTGTGGAGAGAAAGGGCATTTTAATGGAACTGCTATTCATGACTTAAACTTCCTATTGTTCCACAGTCATCTGCTATTCAGCTATACAATACAATCAGGAATGACAAACGTAGCATAAATTGCACCATTTTCTACATAAAAGGAAGGAGGAACATAGAATGTACCACAAGTGCACACATTAATAAACTCTTAGTAACCTCTGATCAACCTACTATATGAAATCAGGTAAAGCATCCTGACCATGTGATGGCAAGCAGGGGATACATGAAGGTTGAAGGTCCCATACTAACAACGTTTGGAGGTTAGACATATTGCATAAAGAATCAACTTGTTCAAACCTTTACACCCAGATCATCAAAATTCTAAATTAGACACTGCATTAAAAATAAGACTTGTTGGAAAGAACATTCAAGTCTGTCACTTATGAACATCATACTCTTAACTTCTATGGCTTCATAATAGTATAGAGGGAACAAACAGGTCAAAGTTCAGCATACACCTGTCAGACATCAATGTCCACAAATCCCTTTAAATTAAAGTACACACTAGACTACAATGGCAAACATTTGTTTAATGCAACATGAGCTTTTTTCAAACACCTGGAACTCGAGTGGGCTTATATAGTACAGCAAGGGAGCCAAGCTATGATCAGACTACACTTCGATTCCAAAGACGCGAGGTTAATGAACGTTAACCAAATTGCACCGGTAGAGACCACAAAGCCCAGACACGCAAGATAATTGATTTTGTAGTATTTTAGTACACACCCTTTCCTCGTCGCCATTTCACCCCAGGTCAAGTAATGTAACACGCATCACAACCTAAAGTTTCGCCGTGTAAAAACCTTGCTATCAATGTTGACCCCATATGAAAGTCACTCAGTAAAGTGATTGTTAAATCTATATCACGTGGTGCTAGGAAGACTTGGTGGCAGTATAGACCGCTATCCAGTTCATAAATAACTAGCGTAGGAAGCTGGGTGTATTACAGTACTTCAGGCTAGTTGGACACTGCTAGCGGTTGCAGTTGGCTGCCAGTTCAAGACGTGAAGGTCAAAATTCACCCACAAAACGATACAAGGAGGAACTACAAGGACGTTACATTTGGTGCATAAAACGTTAACTAGAAGGTCTGACTGAAATTGTGAGACGTCCGTAATCCCAAAGACATGAGGTATTACTGACCACAACTGCAAACACTGACTTGCTTGTTAAGTAGTACTACTAGGCCATAGCCAGAGATGGAAGCGCAAGTCAGACATTTTGCAGTACCTAACCGCAGCATTGAGTTGGTTGTACCACAACATTAATGGATTTACAAAAACATTTCCAGGTTAACATCCAAGCATGAGACATGTGGACGCTTCTCCGGTAAGTATTCGGAACTAAGAAAATAAGCTATATTCACCGCAAGATGTCCTTCTGGAGAAGAAGTCATTGAATGGCCGCACTAGCCTAACGCTAGGATTGCTAGTTAGCTACCTAGCATGTTAACCGTTATCTAGTCGCCCTTGCATTGAGCGAAGTACATTTGAAAGTATTCACGACGTAATAATAATCATATAGAAATTACATAACATAATGACACACCAATTCCTCACCTTTTATGTTACAGAAAGAATACAAGGCAAGGGGTCCGGGATAAATGTCTCACGCTCACAGCAGCCGTCAATGTGCATTCAGACAGCTGTCACCTTGTCATTTATAAGCTTACTTACTGCGTCCTAAACGTCCATTGGACAAAATGAAACCGCCTTCTGTTGTGATTTGTTGTAAATCTTGTCACTTCTTTTAACCTGGCCTGTAAGGGGTCTTTCCAATGAAGCGCAATAAGTGCAATTGGTTGATGTTTTTTATGGCGGATGACTCGAATCAAATTCTCTTTTCCTATTGGACCACACTCCTTGTAACCTTTTAAACTACATCCAGTGTATCCAATTTCTATTGGACATTGTATAAGACGTTCCGCCTACGTCCCAAATCTCTGAAGCCGTCACAGTTTCTTTCAGGGTAGAGGATGTAGTATAAGAAAGAAAATTCAACCGCAAATTATACTGCACGTTGACAAATAGGCCTCATGAAATATGTTACAGAACCTACAGTGGAGTTTGTCTGTTGTTGATGAATCCAAACTGTTTTTCAGTGCTGAGGTCTATAGGTTTTTTCATTTGTTTCTGTCATAACAGGATCTAGCCCACATTTTAGGAATAATAATTTGTTTTGTGCCATTGCCATATTTTACATACGTACATGTGTGTATGAACATGCATGTGTGAATTGGAAAGATGTTTTTTTGCTCATCCCAACTGAGACGTCCTTGGTGAGGTCACAGTCAGGGGTCTATCCATAATCTGTGGTGACCCTGTGAGAATGCCACCTCATCATGAGATGATAACTCAGTTGCCACTGACAACCAGCAGGTCTTTTCATGAATAAGGAATGGTTTGCTGGGTACATATATTGAACACCAATATTTTTACAATAGCTGAAGAATTGGCCTATTTGATGACTCAAATGTTGAAATTGAAAACAAATAAACCCCACCTTCTTGTTTTGAATAGATACACTACATCTACACTACAGTAGCTGCACAAATGGGGTGATAGGCTTATTCTTGGGGTGATTTAGCCCAGTCTTGCTCCGGCCTGGCACCCCCAATTATCAGACAATGCTCAACGATTGCTTCCACCAGAAACTATCACACAGCGGAACAAATGTCATTACATTATATTATCTCTACCTAAAACAAACCGTGTATTGAACTTTAGAAATAATTGGGGTTCTAATTGGTGGTGATAGATAGGTCTGAAACAGGGTGAAGTTACATTGAGACAAGGTGAGATCTGTTTAAATAACATTGTTCGACTCCAATCACAACTCCTTGAGTAAGACAATTCAACCCAGACTGCTCCCCTGGTGTCCTTGTGGTAGCATCAGCGCCTCTTCGATATGGAGATCATAAGAGGACATTACATCTGACTTTGTGTGCATTCCACAGATTAAATAATTTGATCCTTCATTTGGTCTGTTTATAATGTCTAGTGATTTCATTGGCAGTGAAAGCCTCAAAGGTGATGACTTTCGTTACTTCATTAATCAACTCTAAAATTGTCACAGTTGAATAAAACATTTGGTTAGACATCATTTCCCTTCTGTTTTTAATTAAATCATTCTTATTCATGTATTATGTAATAAAGAAATACAGAACATTTATAAAGATGGTAAAAGAGGCATTCGCAAGCCAAAAAGTGTCCCCGAATATGTTTTGCTCTATAATGTACATGCTGATTTGCGCCTCATTTTATCAAAACCACTCGCTTTCAAATTTGAGATTTCATGGCTAATGTAGGTATGATAGTGGTCCTACTCATAGATTATGCACATATAAACAACATATTAAACATCCATCCCAAAATGAGAGGTTCAAAAAAGTATTTTGTTAATCTTAATGTCCCAGACTGCATCTTTAACTGATAATGTTAATGACAGCTATTCACTTGGTAAGGGCTTTGTCTCCCACAGTTGGTCACAGCCCGCCTGTACACAAGTAAAGTTGATCCACTGTAGGTGTGTGGAGGTGTGTGTGTGTGAGTGTGTGTTTGTCATAATTCACCCCACCAATGCTTTGACCTAGAGCCTGTTTGACCGAAAGGTAATTCTGAGCAGGAATGCAATATACCTGCATACTCTCAGCCCTGATGGTGAACTCTGAGTCTTATCTCCCTGATGACCAGAGCTGCCAGACCTTCCTTTGCACCATGTCAGGGTGTCTATATCATTTTAACTGCCGGCCTTAACATGGGCCTCTCTGGATTATAGGGAGGGTATAAATCAGTCCCCCCCAAAAATCTCTCCTTCTCACCCCGTTTTGCCACAACTACCTCCTTCCTCACTCCGATTTCAACTACATCCTTCCTCACACGATGCGTCCTCTTAACACTACTGTCTTGCTTTCAATATCAGTAAGTAGCAACTAATCAAATGTACTTTATGAATCCCTTTTTACATCAGCAGTTGTCACAAAGTGCTTTTACAGACACCCCACCTGAAACCTCAAATAGCAAGAACAAGCAGTGTTGATGCACAGTGGCTAGGAAAAAATTCCAAGTGGGGTTGAATCTTATGAAGAAAACTAGAGAGGAACCAGACTCTTAGGTGTAGCCAGTCTTCCTTTGGCTGTACTGGGTGAAGATGATAAGAGTACCTGAGCTTTTGGGCCACGTCAATGTTTTTGCATGTTCAGATGACAAGCAGGTCAATAAAGGCATGTGGTATGTGTTCAGTGTCTTTAAACAGAATCCAAATCAGCTGCTTAGCCAGGTGGACAAGGACAGAGACAATCAGGTGTGGTGAGGGCAGTGGCAGCAGGAATCATCAGGCAGCAACTTGACCTGCAACACAACCAGGTGGACTTTGGACTGGGACAGCCACCAGTCATTCGGGCCAGGCGGTCCCAAGGCACGGTCCAAGGGCCCACGTTCTTCTAAGGTTGAACAGGACACCAGGAAAGTTAGAGATTCATCAGGATACCTGGGCATACTTTCCAGACTGATCCTTGTCCCCGTCACATATACTAATGCAACGTAAACAATTGGGACGTAAGACCGTACAGACTGACCCAAGTCCACCTGCATAATAATGTAGTAGTGGAAAGCCAGGGGCTGAGACAGGGGGGGTCCAGAGACACTGGGGCCCCATCCAGAGGTAACTCCGGACAGGGCCAACCAGGCAGGGGGTAATTCCACCCACATTGCCAAACATCAGACCAACATGTATAGCAACCAACCACAACTACCCTGAAAGAGGGCCAAGTACAGCCCGCTCCCGTTGCACGAGGACGGCAAGCTGGAACTAGAGCAGGGGAGGGCAAACTTTTCAGGATTTAGAAATTAAATTGGCCACATTTGATTTGTAATTTGTTAATCATGAATGATTTGGGGGCCAGAAAAGGGCAGTAATTAAAACATTTATACAGTAGGTCCTTAATAATGTGTAAATAATTTAAATTCAGGTATAGATGCATAAGAATGGGCTGGTGAGTTACTTTTTACTTCCCCTCAAAACAATTTTATTACCTACTGCAGACCGGATGGAACTCCCCCACGCACCGGATGGAGCTGCCTCGCGGGCCGGATGGAGCTGTCTCGCAGGCCGGATGGAACTGTCTCGCAGGCCGGATGGAACTGTCTCGCGGGCCAGATGGAACTGCCTTGCGGGCCGGATGGAACTGCCTTCAGCCTTAGCTTTCTCACATTTGAACTAGAGTAAGCCAGTGACTCCGCCCCCGAATTGCATTGGAGAGAGGACATCCCAGTGGAGATGAGAGCCTGCCAGGCAAAGACAGCAAGGGTGGCTTGTAAATCCAGTGCCTTTCTGTTCACCTTCACAACCCTGGGCCAGACTACACTTAAGCATAGACCTTGCTGAAGAGATGAGTCTTCAGTAGACACTTAAAGTTTGAAACTGAGTGTGCGTCTCAAACCTTAATCAGAAGTTATTCCACAGCAGTGGAGATCTGCGGGAGAAAGCCCTGTATCTAGCTATTTGATCAAGCATATGTGAGCGTTTTTCCAGTATTGCACTGTACTGTCTTTCCAGGCTCGTCTAAATACTTCCAACTTGGTGGTGCACCACATCCGTTACGATTACCTGGAGGCTTGCTTCAGTGCTCCAGTATTGTCTGTGTTGCAAGGAGCAAGTTTCTTGTAGCGTATTTCTTTCGTTTCTAGCGGTGCGACCGTATCAACAGTATTACACATTACGTTTAGATCCTCGATTAGTTGTTAACAGATTTATTTACTCTGTCATCCTTACGTTGGTGGAGGGAGTCTGGAACAGCATCAAAAGTCTTAGAGTTGTCCGACAATTTATAGTACGGCTTTTAAAACGTAGTTGTTTAAGGTGCAAGTGGGTTAGTTGTTGTAATGGTAAATGTAATAACTAAGTGGTCCAATATTCCAGGATTATGAGGAAAAGCATTTAGATACAATATCTGTTTCATGGGACAAGACTAAGTGTAAGGTATGATTGTGAAAATGTGAAGGTCCAGAGACATGTTGGACAAAACCCACTCAGTCAGTTATGGCTTCAAAGGCCTTTTGAAGAGGGTCTTCTGTCTTTTCCATGTGAATATTGAAATCGCCTTTAATTTGAATTTTATCTGCCATGACTACAAGGTTTGACAATAATTCTGGAAACTCATTGAGGAACATTGTGTACGGCCTAGGGGGTCTGTGAATAGTAGGTATGAAACATTATTGAGTAGCTGAAATGATCCAGCCATACATACCTACACGTAACCTTAGATCGCAAGATGCAGGCCTTTTAATTGTACCTAGAATTTCTAAACAAACAGCTGGAGGCAGGGCCTTCACTCATAGAGCTCCACTACTGTGGAATGATTTGCCAGTTAAGGTTAGAAATGCAGACTCAGTGCAAACTTTCAAGTGTCTACTAAAGACTCATCTCTACAGCATGGTCTATGATTATGTGTAGTCTGGCCCAGGGGCGTGAAGGTGACCAGAAAGGCTTGATACTGTCCACCTTTGCTGTCTTGCCAGGTGGGCTCTCATCGCCAGTGGGATACCCTCCCTCCAATGCCATTTGGGGGCAGAGTCACTGGCTTGTTTTTCCTCTCTCTGTTGCGCACTTGTGCAATTTGGCTGGACTTTGCTGGCATTACTTGGCCCTCATTCAGGGTGGTTGCGGTTGGTGGGTGTCCCTTTGGTTGATGCTTGGCAATGTGGGTGGATTGATTTCCTACCTGTTGGGCCCTGTCCGATGCCTCCCCCGGATAGGGCCACAGTGTCACTGGACCCCCCTGTCTCAGCCCCAAGGTCTTACGCTGCTATATTATTGTGCCGGGGGAGAAGGGTCAGTTCTCCTTCTCCACTATAAATCCCTGTAGATCTAAGGAATGCATTTTCTAAATTTTCCCTGTCTCCTGCCCGGTTTTAAACTTAGGAGGACATGAGGTCTTGGCCCGCACCTGAGGAGTACCAGGCTTGAAAGACTCGTTGCTGTCCCTGTCCAAAGTCCTCCTGGTTGTGTTGCAGATCAAGACGATACCTGACGATTTCAGCTGCCACTCTGCTGACTTGTACTGTTCATGTCAAAGTTTCCTAATATCAAATCATACTTCATTAACATAGCACCATTCATTAACATAGCACCATTCATTAACATAGCACCATTCATTAACATAGCACCATTCATTAACATAGCACCATTCTTACAAAAAAATGCAGTTCAAAGTGCATGGCGAGTAAAAAGGATAAAAAATAGCTTCTGTAGAAAGTCATGATACAGTGTATATGAAATATGCAAATATGTAAAGAAATAGAAAATAATAAATTAAATAATAAAATTGTAAAGTCAGTGGTTGAGATCAATGGTTAATATCACACATTTAACAAAATTATACAAATTTAGAACCACAAATGGAGTTTTTACAAAAGAACTTCAAAATGATGTCTTCATTTTGTACTCCTTTCATGACAATATTTTAGTGAGGCAAGATTTACTACAGGTAAAGACAAAGGATCAGACATTTTGAACATTTACCACGGATTATGAATATTTACAGCATCTGGAGGCCGGCATGAACCTCTCCTTCAGTGCAGTCATAACTCTTGTAAGAGGATGCCAAAGTAGGTTGTCCATATATCATTAATTACATCAAAGAACATACAATGTAGGCATGTATTGGGCAACACCATTTGGGGGTTGTAGAAGGGGTGAGGGGGTATGAGCTCCCCTGTCCTCACATGGACAGACAAATCCATTCCCATGCCATGCTGTTCAGCTCCAGCAGGAGGTAGATTTGATATGTTTTACAGATGACAAGCACAATAAATAATGGCACCTTTACAAGATGCAGTGAGCAGAGCTCACAGTCAGGCACCGTGCTGTTGGGGGGTGGGCGAACAGTGCCATAGGCCCACAAAGTACGGAGGGATGCGTTTATGTGAATCGAGACGTAGGAATAACCTCTGAGTATTCACTAGGATTCAATCTATTCCACTACTATCCCATATAATCCACAATTCATCCCAAGTTTTACTGTACCATTCAAGTAGTTATTGAGATTTGCTCCAATGCGTTGAGGGAGGATTGATTCTGAACAAGTGCGTGTGCTATCTCGGGCCATTAGGGGGCACTATCTTCTCAGAGGAGGTGGGCAGGTCTGGATGTAAAGACATACGTTGGACTCAACTTGGATGTAACGTGTTTGAGCTGGACACTGGGCAGTTGAGGGCATCCACCATTTTAAAGTAGTAACTAGGTAGGACTTTTAATGGGTTGATCTTAGAATCTTATTACTAAAACCGTCCATCCAGATGAGACCAGGAGGCATGAACTACAGAAGAGCACTTTTTTAAATACATATTTTTAGGCATTTTATGCTTTATTGGAGAGGAAAGTAGTAAAAGATGAAATTGCTGAAATAGAAGTAGGTCAGATTCAAAACCATGCTGCAGCAGTGCAGGTGCATCGGAGGCAGCAGCCTAGACAACCACCCTGGTCCACAAATAACACTTGTGAATACAAAAATATAATTCTTCAATAATCCAATTCACTAATCTTAGACATTCTCACACAGTGTGCTACCAACAAATCTACGGCAAGGACAATAGCTTTATCTTTATTCTTATTGCATGACTCAAGCATACGAATAATGTACTGGTCACAGAGTTGGTCTGTCAAGATGCTGTACAGTTAGGATTGTTTAAAACCATTACATTTATGTGGGGGTGATTATTGCAGTTTACAATACATGGGTTAATATGTGGAGTGTCGTTTTAAGTCAAAGAATGAAACACTTGAACACTATAATGGAAAAAATATACCTTTATTAGCGAACAAAGACACTTTTTTTATCAGTCTAATTGTTTTGTGTTGAACGTGTTGAGTCCCACCCACTTGACTACACTGGAGTTTCAGAGGCCTTCGATAGCAATTTTGGCCACTAGAGGCCTCTATGGGACTGTGGTCTGATCGGCCTAAGGCTGAACCAGTGTTGTAGAGTCAGTCCTCTGGCTTCGGCTTCTGTATGTATAGTTCAGCACGTCTCTGAACAGTGCCAGTTAACATCATAGGGTAAGAACTGCATACACAAGTCAAAGTTCCTGCACCAGACACCCATAACAGCAGCAGTGTCCCTACCCGCAATGAAGCATTACGACTACAGAAAAACAAATTTTGACACCAGCACTAAAATAATAAATAAAAAGTGTATCCAAATCAGCCGACTCCAAATACCTAACTCCCAAAACAATAACAACTGTGGGCAGTTCTTGGTCGACCGGGCAGCCATTTTTGGGCTGCGCGACCTCCCACTTTCTGAAAACCACCAGCATAGATGTGATAAAAAGTCTAATGAGTCTCCATTGCGGGGCGGTTGGAGGCTCTGGGAGGGTTTTATTGGCTGATGGCCGTTGTCCACACGGATGCCATAACCCCACATTCAGACGTGTAGAGTTTCCTACCCAGTCTAGTGTGTGTGTGTGTGTGTGTGTATGTGTGTGTGTGTGTGTGTGCGTGTCCATATGTGTGTGCAAGAGAGAGAGAGGGGGAGTGGTTGATGGTGGAAGGAGATTGAGGAGATTAATATGTGTGCATGTGTGGGTGTAAAGGGGGCATTTTACATCTTTGGCTAGGACGTGGAAGCAGTACTGTCATTTTGCTGTTCATGTTACATAAAACAGTTTTTATTCGTATATGTTTATGTGGTGAGGTGCAATGTGTTGTGGCCAATGTGGGTGTGGGTGTGTGTGACTTTGAGGGTTATGTGTGTTTGGCCAGTGTGTGATGTGTATGTTTGTCTGGAGTGTGATAAGTGGGTGTGTGTTTGGAGTGTGATGTGTAAGTATGTAATGTCTTGGTGTGTTTTGTTGATCGGAGGCGGAGACAGCTGCAGCAGCTAGAAGTCTTCCTGTAATCAGAAAGGGGGAGGTGGGCCTTATACCAGGGTGTCAGGTTTCCTTCAAGCCCAGACAGTGCTTCACACACATGGGCAAGATGGACTGGGGCCAGAGGCTGGGACACCTGGAAACATGGGCCAAAACCACTATGTTTACTACTGGACCTATGGACCCACATAAAGTCTACGCCGAGGTTGCAAGACTGGAATAGCAGACACACACGTGTGCGTGTGTGTATAATTGTTTAGACCAGATGTCCCCGCAAAGATAGTAACATCTGATAAATCCTTCCCCACAAGGTTTTTGTCCTTATACCACTAGGAAAATTGTGATTTCTGGATTAGGGGTTAAGTTTAGGGTAAAACATTATAATTGGGCATTGAATTTGGATTTCAATTAGATTTAGGGATTATTGGTTAGGTTTAGGGTTAAAGGCAGAGGGCTAGGTTAAGTTTAGGGATAAAGATTAGGTTATTGAGGATTTGTGGTTAGGTTTCAAGCTAGGGCATAGGGATTTTCCAGTAAACATGTGTGAACAGGTTTTATTAAGGATTAAGATAAGGCTTTTGTGGTTATGGTAGGTGTAGCATTAGTAGAAATAATTAGTCAAAATGTACATTTTTCAGGGAAATCACCCCCCCTTAAGTTAAATGTGTGTCTGACTGTGTAAGTGTGTGGGTGTATGTGTTTAGAAGAATGGGAAAAAGTGGCAGAAAAACAGTAATTACCAGTCAAAGCCGATAAATGCGGATCCTTTAATTACAAGAAGTCACACAACAAACCATAAAGATTTTAATTATTAGCCCAGGTTGGAATGGAATGGAAGCTTCCACTGGTCCTGGTTGAAACTGAAGCCTCCGTGTTTTTCCACAACTCCCCCCATTGTTGTTGTTTTAATTATCAACACAATACAGCCCCTCCCTCATGAGCACACAAGGACGGCTGCACAATGGACAGAATGCTCAGGGCGACAGGGCCCTGGGCTGTCCCAACTTTGGGCCAAAAAGTTTTTTGGACTTGTGCCGTCTACATTGACGTTGCTGCCCTGTCCGCATGCACATCATCTCCATGACAATGCCGGGGACGGAGGGTGAAAAACTATGGAACACTGACCGCCCCCCGCCAAAACAGAAATATATTGGTGAGGTCAAAGGGCAGACACACTTGGAGCCTGGCACCTCGCTAGCACACTGTGCAGATGGAGACAATGGTGGATGTTGGAAGGAAAGGAAATTGATGGAAATTAAAAGGTGGTAGTTCAAGACAGAGGCAAGTCTCTATTACACAATAGCAGTTTGTTCAACTTTCAAGGAGAAATCACAGTAAAAAGGTAACCAGTGAAAAATCTATGAGGTGGGTCAGAAACCCCTCAGTACTTATTTTTTTTTAATTATACCTTTATTTCAACAAGGAACACAGACTGAGACCAAGTTCTATTTTTACAGCTGGGCCCTGCATATACATGTTTACACATACAGTTTAGTTTACAATGATTAAAAACAGATAGAAAAAATCATAGTGACAACAGACAGAACAAGACGATCACAGATAGCAGAAGACAAAACCCACCCAAAGGTGGGTTGCCCTCCTGCTTTCCACAAGAACAATTGACTGCAACTATCTTGTCCCCTCCCTCAGTTACAAACCCATCAGCACATCTGGCATTTTTCTACTGACTAAGCACACAGACTTTCCATCAGCCCATTACTTAACTAATAATTCCCTACCCCATTCATACAACTGTAGAATTCATTAAAACATCAGCTCAGTAAATTTCCATAACAGTGGTTGGGGCAAGATAATGTGCATGGAGGATGCTTTTATGTTAGAACCAATGTCAGCGGGCTTCTGCTTATAACACCAACCAGGTTTTTGCTTTATCCTCTAAAGCTAGAATCTAGTATATATAATCAGCTTCAGTATATCAAAGGCAGGAATTACTGGCAAGTGACACTTACCGCTATCACAATACACAGAAGTAGTGCAAAGCAAGATACTTTGTAGTCCCTCTCAACAGCAAAGCTATCTCACTGTGTCATAACTAATCTAATCACTGTTTTTGTACTGGATCGGACAAATTCCCAGCAGGAAAACCCCCTGCATCCTACTACTACTAGCTTGTCTTCCGAAGCTAAGTGGGGTCGGTCCTAGTCGGTCCCTGGATGGGAGAACAGATGCAGACTCTGTGGTTACTAATGTCTCCACGCAACGTCTCCGACCTAACCCTCACACCGTCATGGCCACCACCCTAATCGTCCCCAGTTTCCAACTGACTATTTCCTCTTGTAAATATTCCCCAGGTTGTGGCTGCAGAAATGTTATTGTGTTCTCAATCAACACCTGTGAGGATGGATATTATTTTTCTCTGAATTGGCTTTTTTTCCATTAATCATCTTTAATATTCAATTCAACTGCCACTGTATGTTGGTTTCTTCCATAGCCCTAGTCCATCTTAACCCCTCCGTTAATTGTCAGAGAATGTGCGAGTAGCACTGAGTCACAGCCACAGCTGTAGTCAGCTCAATGTGGCCTAAGGTATTGGAAAAATCCAGCCCGGCTAAGAAAATTGTTTTCGGTTGGCTGTGTTATAGGACCCTCTGGGTTATGGTTGAAGTTGCTAATAAACGTTGGGAGCAGGTGGATGGGCCTGGTACTGAATCACATGCAAGCTCTCTAAGGACTACAACAGGCCCTCCCTCCCCCAAAACACCGCCCCTTCACTGTGCACCATCAACAATATGCTGTGGCAAGTGTAAAATCAATACACCCTTAACAGGGGACTAAAGCTTATTTCTCTGGGCCTGGGCTGTGACAAACCAGAGCAGGCTAATTGATTAGTGCTCTGAAACGTGGGGCAATCTCTCAGCAGGCTGGTATTAACACGCACTGTGGCTGACTGGCCGGCTGACAGCAGACTAGTGTTTGTAGCCCCCCCTTACACACACACACACACATGCACGCAAACGCACGCACGCACACGCATGCACACGCACGCACACACACGCATGCACACACACATGCACGTGCGATACCCTTATCCCATCAGTGGAACTTTCTCTGGTTGACTAGATGCTTATTGTGGCCATTACCTGTGAATGAATCACCCTGAAGACTACTCTGCCAATACTACAGAAGGGCTATGATTGTCATTATGACTAAGTGATAACTGCCGATGCATTATTTGAGAACCACGTCTCTAGGCTTTGTTCTGGGCAACACCCCATCTCCTCCATCCATTGGGCCTTTATAGGAGAGGGTGTACAAAGGTCTTTTGGAAATTGTCAAAACTTAAAAATAAATACTTTTTTAGCGGCTTTATGCTCTATGCTTGTCCAGACTGTCCAAATGAACGGGTGGACACTGAATAGCTTTGAGAGGTCACATGATTAGGGGTTGTTTTGTGGATGAGTGGAGGTTGGTCAGTGGATGAGTGGAGGTTGGTCAGTGGATGAGTAGAAGGCAGGATGGGACAACCCAATGGGCATGTGTGGCGAGTGCCTTCAAGGGGCCCCAGACCACATCACCCCAATCAATATTATTTAAATAAATGTAACAAAGTATACATTAGGGGAAATCTGTGCCCCCTAGATAGCATGTGACCTCAGAATTTGTCGAAATGCAGGAAATTAGCTTTAAGACTGTAACCATTTTATCTCTGCCTTATGACAAAATGTGTACAGCGCAATATCAGGAAATGAGCTTCAACACTGCAACATTTTCTCTTGGCACAATGTGAAGATTGCAGGAAATTAGCTTTCATGATTAGAAAAGAATAGTGTGTGTGTGTGTGATGGGGGTATACTGGAGTTCAGTGCCCCGGGGCCCATAAGCGATAGTCAGGCCGCGGGGGGAAGGGTAGGGGTCAGGGTTCTTTCTTTTTCATTGACCAGCTGCTGTTGACGTGGCTTCAACAAGTAGACAAGCACTGAGCTAGGATTACTACGGAACTACTACTGAACACTAGTCCATGTATTCAGTAGAGGGGAAAGCAGTGAAGACACCTGGCAGACACCTGCATTACTTTGAGGTATAGGATGC
>JACXGI010000147.1:168623-181687 GCA_016801175.1 Esox masquinongy | reverse complement strand
ACAAACTCTACCTCCTGCGACGGGCAGAACTCCGTTTTCAGCCAGCGATTGAGTTGCGCAAGTCTGCTGTAGAGCTTGTCACTACCCCTAGCTGGGAGGGGGCCAGAGACAATTACTCGATGCCGACACATCTTTCTAGCTAGTTTACACGCTGATGCTATGTTCTGCTTCGTAACCTCTGACTGTTTCATCCTAACGTTGTGGTGCCAATGTGAATAACAATATCTCTGTCCTCTCTGTACTCTGTACAGTTTTAGACTTCGCTAGCACCAACCCCAGATTTGCGGCTACGTCGGTGGCTCTGCCCAACCGGTAAACCGGTAAGCACGTCAAATTTTCAACCAGACTACCTCTGAGCGAAACTGTGTCGGTTGCACTGGTCCTATTCGCACTTCATTGGTAAATAATGCCAACGCCTTTTTTTAACCAGAGCGTATCCATATCTAACGTAGTCATGGACAAAGAGAATCGAACTAGAAGTGGATTCTAGAAGTGGAAAAACACATAGAACTACATATTAAAAAGACATTTTGGTGAATACATTAACATTCACACTTAGTCAAATGTGTCCCCCCCAATATCAGAGTCACTCCTACGCCCTTGCAAACATGCAACGTGTCATAATTATTTTGCGCACCTATTATTTTTCAATTGAAGTAATCCAAGAAGTAATCATACATTTTTTCAAAAGTCCCTGTAATCCGATTACAGTATTTTAGTTGGTAACGGAACGGATTACAGTTACTGTTTTTTTGTAATCCGTTACTCCCCAACTCTGCCCGTCTCCAAGCATATTTGTGGCTCCCCACCAGATATCAGAGTTCAACACCAATCTCTACCCTTCACCAAGATGTCTCCTTATGATTCCAACCATCAATAAAACCCTTTAAAACAAATCTATACAAATATGTAAGCGTAGTGTGTGTCTACCTCCTTTATTTGCAACAGCAATTACATTCTAGTAGCCAATTCCATAATTTCATAATCATTATTTAATTGATTAAGACAGTGAAATAATCAGACATTACAATACATTTAATGTAGCTACATTCATATACAGATGAACTGAGCAAAGGTTCAACTAAACCTAAGCTTGGATATTAATTCTGACTGGTTAAAATTTGGGATAGGATGTTTTTTAGCATAAATTTGAAAAATTAAATAGTACTGGGATTGAACCTGCAATGCCGTAATTTATGATCCGTCCTATCCCCAACACCCAGGATAATAACACATGTTGGCCCTAGTGGAAATGTCCACTGAAATAAAATGCCTTCATTCATGCAATGGCTAGACAGTGCAAACCCAAAAGAGTTTGTTCTTGTTTTTACTTTTTATGGAACCGTGTTCAATACCATGCCAATGTGGGTTTCAAGTGTGGCACTGCATTGAGGAAATACCAGCGTTGTGTGGAAATTTCACCAGCCCAGATCCTCTTTTCCCCCAGCCCTGACTTCCTGCTGTTCTGCATGATTGTAGAGCTTTTGTCTTAGCCTGATGTGTTTGACTCTTCCTCTGGAGAGGCTAATGCAGTCTTCTTTCTCCTCCAATCTTCCGAAATGCCAAATGTAACTGGTGCCCCTATTGCTTCTAATTAATGCGTGATTAAAGAGTGAAATAAGGGATTCTACCCGTGATTTGTTTTTTCAAGGAGTGAGAAATTAATCCCCTTTGGATCTTGCAGAATCATTTAAGGATTCTTCTTGTTCTGTTTATCAAATAAACCAAGTAATTAGAGACTTTAGATAAGTAGGCTAAATTGATGCCCACCCTATGTCTTCCCATCCTGTTCACTGATAGAGAAGGCAGTGTGGCTCTGGTAATGTCGGGCATTATACTTGTCCAATAACAATGCCTTTTGTGTTTGCTGTGTTAGTAATTACGCATGGGAGCTTCCTTGACCTTGGTAAGTGTTGTCTATCTTTTTCTTGGATCAATGTACTGTATTATATTGCTCAGAGTTATCACCAGGGAGTTTACTGGCTCTACCCAGTCAGGAAGTTCTATGTAATTTGTAAGACAGTATAACTAGCAAAATCATGTTGTTGTAGCATTGTGGAAGAATTTGATATCATTGATTGTAATGATTTTCTGCCAGTACTACTGCTAACATTTCAAATTGTAAACAATCTTATCAGTTTTAGACTACTTGCTGTCTCTGCCTGTGTAAAACAAATAATTAAATATGTCATAGGTAAACTTCTTAACATGTTGAGATTTAAGGTGTTCAATTTATTGATACTTAAACCAATATTATTCATAAACAATTTTAAAAAGACATAGAGAGACAATTGAGCAATAAAGAATTGTAAATGTGCTCTTACAGCAAATTATATACAACCCTGTTTCCAAGCAAGTTGGGACGCTGTGTAAAATGTAAATAATAACAGAACACAATGATGTGCAAAATATTTAAAAATGCAGTTCAGTAGAAAATAGTACAAAGACAATATATCAAATGTTGAAACTGAGATTTAACTGTTTCTTGAGAAATGCATGCCTACTTTGAATTTGATGCCAGCAACACGTTTCAAAAAAGTTGGGACAGAGGCAACAAAAGACTGGGAAAGTTGTGTAATGCTAAAAAACGAAACCTGGTGGAATATCAACCAACTAATTAGGTCAGTTGGCAACAGGTCAGTAACATGATTGGGTATTAAAAGATCATTCCAGAGAGGATGGGTCTGTCAGAATTGAGGATGGGGAGGGGTTCACCACTCTATGAAATACTGCACAGGCAAATAGTGTAACAATGTAAGAATAATGTTTCTCAACCTAAAATTGCAAAGAGTTTGGGGATCTCATCATTTACGGTACATAATATCATTAAAGATTCGGAGAATCCGGAGAATTCTCTGTATGCAAGGGACAAGGCTGAAAACCAATATTGTATGGCTGTGATCTGCGGGTCCTCAGGCGGAACTGCGTTAAAAACTGACACGATTCTGTAGTGGACATCAGTGCAGGGGCTTAGGAACACTTTCAAAAAATGTTTCTGTGAACACAATATGTCGCTGCATCCACAAATGCAAAACTGTACCATGCAAAGAAAAAGCCATACAGTTAGGTCTGGAAATAATTGGACACTGACACCAGTTTTGTTATTTTGGTTGTTTTCCAAAACATATTCAAGTTACAGTTAAATAATGAATACAGGCTTAAAGTCTCTCAGCTTTGATTTAAGGGTATTTACATCCAAATTGGAGGAAGGGTTTAGGAATTCCAGCTTTTTAATATGTAGCCCCCTCTTTTACAAGGGACTGAAAGTTATTGGACAGTAGACTCAAAAGCTGTTTCATGGACAAGTGTGTGCTATTCCTTCGTTATTTCTTTATCAATTAAGCAGGTAAAAGGTCTGGAGTTGATTCCAGGTGTGGCATTCGCATTTGGAAGCTGTTGCTGTGAATCTACAACATGCGGTCAAAGGAGCTCTCAATGCAAATAAAACAGGCCATCCTTAGGCTGCAAAAAAAAGTCCATCAGATAGATAGCAGGAACATGAGTGGCTAAATCAACAGTTTGGTACATTATAAGAAAAACAGAACACACTGGTGAGCTCTGCTACACAAAAAGGCCTGGATGTCCACGGAAGACAACAGAGGTGGATGATTGTAGGATCCTTTGCATGGTAAAGAAAAACCCCTTTACAACATCCAGCCAAGTGAAGAAGACTCCAGGAGGTAGGCATTATCCAAGTCTACCATAAAGAGACGACTTCACGAGAGCAAATAGAGGGTTCACCACAAGGGGCAAACCATAAGCCTCAAGAATAGAAAGGTCAGATTAGACTTTGCCAAAAAACATCTAAAAAAGACAGCCCAGTTCTGGAACAACATTCTTTGGACAGATGAAACTAAGATCAACCTGTACCCGAATGAGGGGAAGAAAAAGGTATGGAGAAGGCTTGGAATGGCTCATGATCCGAAGCATACCACATCATCTGTAAAACATGGTGGAACGGCATGGGCATGCATGGCTTCCAATGGCACTGGGTCACTAGTGTTTATTGATGATGTGACAGAAAACAGAAGCAGCCAGATGAATTCTGAAGTGTATAGGGATATACGCCGATCAGCCATAACATTATGATCACTGACAGGGGAAGTGAATACCACTGATAATCTTGTTATCATGGCACCTGTGGGTGGGATATATTAGGCAGCAAGTGAACATTCTGTCCTCAAAGTTCATGTGTTAGAAGCAGGAAAAATGGGCAAGCGTAAGGATCTGAGCGACTTTGACATGGGCCAAAATGTCTAGACGACTCGGTCAGAGCATCTCCAACACTGCAGCCCTTGTGGGTTGTTCCCGGTCTGCAGTGGTCAGTACCTATCAAAATTGGTCCAAGGAAGGAAAAGCAGTGAACCAGCGACAGGGTCATGGGCGGCCAAGTCTCATTAATGCACGTAGGGAGCGAAGGCTGGCCCGTGTGGTCCGATCCAACAGACGAGCTACTGTAGCTCAAATTGCTGAAAAAGTTGTTGCTGGTACTGATAGAAATGTGTCAGAACACACAGTACATTGCAGTTTTTTGCGTATGGGGCTGCGTATCTGCAGACCAGTCAGGGTGCCCATGCTGACCCCTTCCCACTGCCGAAAGCGCCTACAATGGGCATGTGAGCAACACCTACCACCTACAGTGAGGGGAAAAAAGTATTTGATCCCCTGCTGATTTTGTATGTTTGCCCTCTGACAAAGAAATGATCAGTCTATAATTTTAATGGTAGGTTTATTTGAACAGTGAGAGACAGAATAACAACAAAAAAATCCAGAAAAACGCATTTCAAAAATGTTATAAATTGATTAGCATTTTAATGAGTGAAATAAGTATTTGACCCCTCTGCAAAACATGACTTAGTACTTGGTGGCAAAACAATTGTTGGCAATCACAGAGGTCAGACGTTTCTTGTAGTTGGCCACCAGGTTTGCACACATCTCAGGAGGGATTTTGTCCCACTCAATGCCCTGGCTGAGGGAAGGAGGTTCTCATCCAAGATTTGACGGTACATGGCCCCGTCCATTGTCCCTTTGATGCGGTGAAGTTGTTCTGTCCCCTTAGCAGAAAAACACCCCCAAAGCATAATGTTTCCACCTCCATGTTTGACGGTGGGGATGGGGTTCTTGGGGTCATAGGCAGCATTCCTCCTCCTCCAAACACGGCGAGTTGAGTTGATACCAAAGAGCTCGATTTTGGACTAATCTGACCACAACACTTTCACCCAGATCTCCTCTGAATCATTCAGATGTTCATTGGCAAACTTCAGACAGGCCTGTACATGTGCTTTCTTGAGCAGGGGGACCTTGCAGGCGCTGCAGGATTTCAGTCCTTCACGGCGTAGTGTGTTACCAATTGTTTTCATGGTTACTATAGTCCCAGCTGCCTTGAGATCATTGACAAGATCCTCCCGTGTAGTTCTTGGCTGATTCCTCACCGTTCTCATGATCACTGCAACTCCATGAGGTGAGATCTTGCATGGAGCCCCAGACCGAGGGAGATTGACAGTTCTTTTGTGTTTCTTCCATTTGTGAATAATCACACCAACTGTTGTCACCTTCTCACCAAGCTGCTTGGCGATGGTCTTATAGCCCATTCCAGCCTTGTGTAGGTCTACAATCTTGTCCCTGACATCCTTGGACAGCTCTTTGGTCTTGGCCATGGTGGAGAGTTTGGAATCTGATTGATTGATTGCTTCTGTGGAAAGGTGTCTTTTATACAGGTAACAAGCTGAGATTAGGAGCACTCCCTTTAAGAGTGTGCTCCTAATCTCAGCTCGTTACCTGTATAAAAGAGACCTGATAGCCAGAAATCTTTCTGATTGAGAGGGGATCAAATACTTATTTCACTCATTAAAATGCAAATCAATTTATAACATTTTTGACATGCGTTTTTCTGAATTTTTTTGTTGTTATTCTGTGTCTCACTGTTCAAACCTACCATTTAAATTATAGACGGATCATTTCTTTGTCAGTGGGCAAACGTACAAAATCAGCAGGGGATCAAATACATTTTTTCCTCACTGTACCTAAGCTTTGTTGCAGACCATGTGCACCCTTTCATGGCAACAGTATTCCCTGATGGCATTGGTCTCTTTCAGCAGGATAATGCGCCCTGCCACAAAGCAAAAGTGGTTCAGGAATGGTTTGAGGAACACAACAATGAGTTCAAGGTGTTGATTTGGCCTCCAAATTCCCCAGATCTCAATCCAATCGAGCATCTGTGGGATGTGCTGGACATACAAGTCCAATCTTGGAGGCCCCACCTCGCAACTTACAGGACTTAAAGGATCTTGGTGCCAGATACCACAGCACACCTTCAGAGATCTAATGCAGTCCATGCCTCGACGGGACAGGGCTGTTTTGGCGGCAAAAGGGGGACCTACACAATATTAGGCATGTGGTCATAATGTAATGGCTGATTGGTGTATTTTCTGCTCAGGTTCAGCCATATTCAGCGAAGTTGATTGGACGGCGCATCACTTTACAGATGGACAATGACCCTAAACATACTGCGAAAGCAACCCAGGAGTTTTTTAAGGCAAAGAAGTGGAATATTCTGCAATGGCCGTGTCAATCACCTGATCTCAACCCGATCAGACAAGCATTTCACTTGCTGTATACGAAACCTAAGGCAGAAAGACCCACGAACAAACAACAACTGAAGACAGCTGTAGTAAAGGCCTGACAAAGCATCACAAAGGAGGAAACCCAGCGTTTGGTGATGTCCATGCATTCCAGACTTCAAGCAGTCTTTGCCTTCAAAGGATTCTCAAGAAAGTATTAAAAATGGAAATTTTATTCATGATTGTGTTCATTAGTCCAATTATATTTGAGCCCCTGAAAAAAGGGGATTGTGCATGAAAATGGTTGCAATTCCTAAACGTTTCATACAATATTTTTATTCAGCCGCTTGAATTTAAGCTGAAAGCCTGCACTTAAATTGCATCTGGGTTGTTTCATTTCAAATCCATTATGGTGGCGTACAGAGCCAAAATTATGAAAATAGTGTCAGTGTCCAAATTTTTCCGGACCTAACTGTATACAAACAAAATCCAGAACCGCCGCCTTCTCTGTGTCTGAGCTCATTTAAGATGGACTGAGGCAAAGTGGAAAACTGTCCTGTGGTCTGATGAATCAAAATTTGAAATTATTTTTGGGGATTATGGGTGCTGCATCCTCCGGACTAAAGAGAGGGACCATCCTTGTTATCTGCACACAATTCCAAAGGCCAGCTTCCGTGATGGTATGGGGGTGCATTAGTGCACATGGCTTGCAGGACTTGCACATCTGTGAAGGCACCATTAATGCTGAACAACATTTACAGGTTTTGGAGAAACACATGCTGCCATCCAGACATCTTTTTCAGGGAAGGTCTTGCATATTTCAGCAAGCCAATGCCAAACCACATCCCGCACATATTACAACACCATTGCTCCATAGTAAAAGAGTCCGGGGGCTAAACTGTCCTGCCTGCAGTCCAGACCTCATTGAAAACATTTGGCGCATTATGAAATGAAAAATATGACAAAGGAGACCCCTTGAGTGTTGAGCAGCAGAAATCCTATATCAAGCAAGAATGGAAATATATTTCATTTTCAAAACTACAGCTATTGGTCTCCTCAGTTCCCAAACGCTTACAGAGTATTGTTAAAAGAAGAGGTGATGCAACACAGTCTTAAACATACCTCTGTCCCAACCTTTTTGAAACGTGTGGCTGGCATCAAATTCAACATGGGCATATATTTTTCCAAAAACAATAACATTTCTCAGTTTCAACGTTTGATATGCTGTCTTTGTACTATTTTCAATTAAATATAGGGTTAAATGATTTGCGCATCATTGCATTCTGTTTTTATTAGCATTTTACGCAGCGTCCCAACTTTTTTGCAATCGGGGTTGTAACAAACAAATGATTGATAATGTACACTTCTGTAAGTCACAAGAATGCTGATATGATTTTCGCTGCATGATCACAATTGATTATCATATATAACACATTTGTAATGGATAATCAAGGAGGGGCTCTGCATTCTCTGAAAACGTGGGTGTGTTAGCATGTACAAATATCTGTTGAGACTTCTTGCAAGCTTTGTGTAGGCAATTAATGTGTTTATAATGTGAAAATCTAAATTGTTGCACATAACCCACAATCACTGCAGTGTCAATATATTTTGTCCCCCATTGTGTTCTGTAGTTACAACATCGGCATTCATGGTCTAGAAATAGAAATCAAAGGACGCTAGCAGCCCCAGGTACAAACTGACAACAACAGAAATTCATGTTATTTACATGAATCAACTAGATTAACTAGCTAGATACAGCAGTTTAGCTAGCTTACTTTACTTCTTCTGATACAAATTTACAAAACATGCTACAAGTTTGACGGGCTGTCTTTGATGACATTAGCTAGCTATGTTTGACAGTTACTGATAGTTCTTCTTAATGTTAAACTAAATTGAACTAAGATGGTTCATTTTGATTTCCACATCAAAATCTGAATGGGTGATTATTGCGAACAAGAGTTTTTTAAACATATGTTGGGGTTGAAATCCTTAAATAACACTGAATCTAGGCTAAGTTCTCTTTCGGGTGAATGGCAATATTCGCAGATTTTGAATGGGGGTGAATAGCACTGGGGGTAAATAGCAAGATTTCCAACACGTTTCCATTACTTTTCCATTGTTTTGGTGGAGGTCTTTTACTACATCTATATCCAATTTTGGCAAGGAAAATTTTTTTTGGTGTGCATGTGTTCTGTTGACTTTTTTTTTTTCTGTCGCAACTATGAATAGAAAAGTATATCTTCATATTATTTAAATTTCATCCTGATAACATACTCAAGCCATTAGGACACACTTATCCATAGCGAGTTGGCAGTGAGCACCATGCGCCTCCAACTGAGCTACATAGGACCCCAATAATTTCTGTTAATGTGAATAGGCCCTTAGACAGGGTAGACACTTTCCCCTAACACCTGGCCCAAATGTTTGACAGCTTAGTTGTAATGCATTATGTTTATATAGCGCTTTTCAAGGACCCAAAGACACTTAAATAGTTATGTCGGAGCGCTTGTCATTACAATGTTTTAGTTTGTCCCTTTTTGAAAAATGAAAAATAGTAAGGAACGGAGGGGGAAACAAGGCTCTTGAGTGTGTTTTCAAAATCATTATGCTCTCGCACCGTTTCCCTATTTCACCAGCTTAGATACGTAAAGAGGTAGCTTTTCAAGCAATCTTGGCCTTGTTTGTTTAAGGTAATTACTACGTGTCCTCCCATCATTGCCAGCCCAGATGATGCATGAAAATTACCGTTCCCCTACTTCAATCAAAGCTGAGAAAAGAAAAGGGAGAAAGGGGAAGAGAAGAAAGCAGATGGAAGGGGGGGTGTTGCTACGAGAGGGAAACTGTGAGACACACACAGCTCCCTCCCCGCATGACAAGAAAGAGCACTGTCTCTGATTAATTAGCTGGAGTTGGTAATCAGTTTAATAAGTCTGAAGTTGATGGTGAGAGGTCCCCTTTGGCGGGGCCTGGCTAAGCTTAGCGCTGCTTTTGGGGCCCTCTCTTTCTTCCGCCGAGTAAACACGCAGTCTCTATTTACATAAACAGTTGTTTCTTTTTTGTTGGGGCCTATTTTGCCTGAAAGCCTCATTCCACTGCTTAAGTCACTTCCAAACAAGAAAAGAGGGCCGAGGAGGGGGAGGGGGGCTTGGGGCAACTTCATGAATTTTTTTCACATATGAGAACTAATTAAATTGCAGCCTTTTGAAAGACATATAGGTTGAAGGCACCGCTGGTCACTTGTTCTACAAAGGATACATAATGCCTCAAAAGCTGATGTCAGTTTCTTAGTATTCAGTTGAGTCCTCTCCCAATCCAAACTCAGTCAGTATTATTTTTACTCAGTTTTGTTGTCAAATCTCATTAGATGAGTTTAGCGGTAGACAACAATTTTTATGATCCACTACAAAGCCTTACACTGCTGTAAGCTTTGCATTACACATCACGCTTGCAATAAGTTAAACAAAAACTGTGCATAGTCACTGTTAATCACTGGTAATCATTGCAATATTTTGTCTGTAACAGTCCATCTACTCTAGGTCCAAACTGATCCAAGTAAAACAGTAAATCCAATTTAAATAGACGTGCTTGTGCCAACATTTACCAATAAGTTATCTGGAATTCTTCTGATATATTAAAAAAGATTTCCTTTTATCAGTGTGATTCTGTATCTTTACTCAACATCATAGTTGGGTGTGCTGTGGGCATGAAACGTTCTATAACTCTACCACCTTGACAGTATTAGCTTGTCTTTTTGAAGACGATTCATCTTCACTCTCTCTCTTTGTCTCTGCACTGCATTTTTAAACTGCAAACCTTGAAATTTCACAAAAGCAGGAAATGGGATACAGGTCTTTATTTAAAGAATAGAAAAGAATGAAATAATATAAACGTGATTAAAGCGGCTGTAACACAACTTAAAATTACTTTCTAATGAATCTTGTTGAGACTTGGCAAATCTGTCTAGCCTACTTAAGCTGAAATATTTTAGTACTTAATTTAAGTTAAGTTTATTTTTTTTACAACTTGTCGGTACAGTTCATGAAATCTACTGTGCACTTGCCATAACTGGAAATCAGTTGGCATGATGTCCTGTGTGGTCCTGATGATAGTGGAGAGTACAAATAAAGGTTTTTAGTGGAAGATATGCTTGTAGTATTACTTGTAGTACTTTGTGTTCATTGGATAAAAAGTAAGTTGTTTCTGTCATGCTATAGCAGTTGTTTCCAAACCAAACTCACAGGACTCAACCTCTGATAAGGGACCACCATATAACCCCTGTTAAATAGGATAGTCCGTTGTTGCAACACAAAGCCAGTCGAGTAGCTGATAGTGCACAGAAATAATTTAAGCAGTGTTAAGTGGCTTATTGTCATTCAAATGATAAATTATGCTTGGCAGAGGTTTTAGAATGGCTTTTACAAAGCATTGCTATTGTTTGTGTCGAGACAAGGTTTTAGGAAGTCAGAATTGAGGGAATTACTTTGGAGAGTTTCGAGAAGTTCCTTGGGGTTTGAAGACAAATTAGTTCCAGGCTCATCGGGCCTTCCCTAACAGTCAGATGAGCCTTAAACATCAAAACCTTCTGCTTCGGCTAGAACAGGAGGGTCACAAAGCTGCAGACGAGAAAGATGAATGGTTCAAAGAAGCACTACAATTTACATTCATTTATTTTCTGTAAGCAGTTGAGGCTACCATAACAGGAAAATTCACTTGTGTGTACATTACGTCACTGCTTAGCCATTTTCAAGTAAAAAACTAAGAATCCTTTGGCGACACTGTTTAATTTCTATAAGGAAAGAGTTGAAAGACAATATGCAGGATTCTCTCAGTAGTACAATTCCGACTCTAGCTAGTGGTTTTCAATCAAGCAAACTTCTCTAATTACCCAAGTTGCTTTAGGTGGTTATTCTTTCTGTAGGAAGTAGACAATAAATGGCCATAAATGCCTGTCTTACAAATCAAGGTAATATTAATTACGTCACTTAAGTTCATTTGAGCAAATGCCCTGAGGCAATTTCTGATGCCTTTGTGTACATCTGTAAGACAAAGGAGTATATTTTGGTCTGTCAGTTGACTTGTCAGTTATGGTGAATCATTTGACGCAGGTGTGTTTTTACACTAAATGTGTCTTTCTAAGCAATTTCTTCTACTCAGTAACTCTGCACCCTTTTCCTGGATGCACCAACCTATTTTGGGTGTGAAGCCAATCTCACCTATTTCTGGTCATAGCATATCACAATACTACTGACTGTGGAATGAAGCGAGCAGTGGGATTTTTTCTTTACCAGGTATTGCTCTGGTGTTGGTTAAGATGTCATTAACTTTGAGGCCATTGTTAAATGAAGAAAAAATGAAATATTCATTAAGTTGCTTTATAATTCATACAGATAAAATGCAATAGGCAGTTTGCTTAGTGAAGATGAATGCATAATGACTGCATGCTCAGCATATTTGTTCTTGGGAACATTTGACTCCATTTCCAGATAGAAAAAAAATAATAATTGAAAGTAATTTTCATTTTGTGTTCTTTACGTGATAATGCATGATTTAAAATACTTCAGCAATTTGCAGCTCATATAACTAACCCACATACACTCACATTTTTAATTATTGTGGAATTGTATTTAAACATTCCTTTATTTTTATCAGATTATAAATGTTATGTCTACTTGACCTAATTCCCAGCTTGAAACAAGTTCCAGTTTTAGAAAATTACAAGTATGTTCATACAGCTAATGGGAGGACATACAGTGGGAATATTTCTTGCTTGGTACAGCTTGGGTATTGGAATTTATCATGAGTACCAAACTTTAATTAATGAAAGAAATGTGAAATAGCATACATTCATAATTTGATCTGAAGCTTTGTGGTCACCCAAGAGATCCTCTGTTCGTGCTCTGGATTTCATATGAAAACAGTCGTATGAATCTGAGGCCCTTATAAATTACCCTCAGATAATATTAAAAAGGTAAATGTTTGTATATTTGCAAATGTCAAGTATGGCAATGCCAATGCATGGTGTGTATTGTATTTCGCCCCTTTCCTTCCACACACACGCACACATGCATACATGCACACATACATACATAATACCAGACAAATTTTGAGTATATCCGGGAATTCTTTTTGAAGCTACATATTTGGGCACTTTGCTAAAAAAAAAAACATTATATAACATTACAACAAATACAAAAAACATATTAATACAATAAAAAAATAGAATTTATTTATTGGGTATTCAAAAAGGTCATTCATATCTTGTGAGATGGTTATAAGAAATGTCATAAAAAAACTGAAAACTGAACGTGTGTGTGTGTGTGTGTGTGTGTGTGTGTGTGTGTGTGTGTGTGTGTGTGTGTGTGCGATAGTGTCAGAAGAAAGGTCAGGATGGGGGAAGGTAGTTGTCCTGCAATATAGCAGAGAACAATTGAGATGCACACATGCACCTAATTCATCAAAGATCTTTCACCTTACTGTGAGCTTTGCTCTTAGTGTGTATCATTC